>WEIU01008869.1:359931-386856 GCA_013389925.1 Aegithalos caudatus
TGCAGCTGGGTGGATATTGCAGCTGGGTGGATATTGCAGCTGGGTGGATATTGCAGCTGGGTGGGCACTGGGGCTGGGTAGACACTGCAGCTGCTGCCTCTGGAATGTGCCCAGGACCCCTCCCCTGGGCACAGCTTTTTCCCCATCACCTCTGGAACCAGGGCTCATCTGCCTCTGCTGGTTCCAAACACCTCTGCAGCCACAGTCAGCCTAGGCCCCAGTTGGTGTATTTAGTGTATTCTATGAAATATAAAGAGAATGAGGTGACACGAGGTCTTTATGGTGTTCCAGCTCATTCCTGCTCTAATCCCCCATGTTGACAAACTCTGGGTTTTGCCTGACTGCAGCCCAGCAGACTTGTCCTGCACAAGCTTTGATCCAAAGCCAGTGATGTCCTCTGGAGCTCTGCATCAGTGAGAACACTGTCCCCAAGGGCAGAGCCACGGCACCAGGAGTGAGGCACAGCCCCAGCGTGTGCCTTGGAGATAGACGGAGAAGAAAGCCTGGCCTAATCTGAAATGCTGAAAGCAGACAAGCCTTTGATTTTTTCTGGATGCCCAAGGCTCTCCACTGATTCTTGGGGAACTCTTTGGGCTCTTCTGTGAGGTCAGAACATTTCAGAATCACATCGTGGAGTGTTTGCAAGGCTCCCTAACTCAGGCCACTGCTGGGTGCTCATTGAAACACAGAAAGGCAGAAAACTTGCTTGACAAGCACAGGTACATTGTAATTATACAGCTGCCAATGCTCCATTTGTTCTGAAGTCTCAGGAAAAGAGGAGAGGCAAGAAAGAGAAGGATGATTTAAAAGGTGAGCTCAATTATCTCTTTTTTTGTGGATAAATAAGGCCAATGATCAGAGAGAGAGCACATCACCTCAATTAAATGAACAACTACTAACAACCAGATTGTTTGGGGATAGCAGTGACACCTGGAGCTCTGCTAATAACCCCTAGGTCAGGCACTTAGTCCTCCTAGATAGGAATTAACTCCTCAGAGAGGTGACTAAACTAAAGGTAAAACCTCAGAATGATTGCCTGTAAAATCACGGCTGGCATGACAAATTTCTGACAGAGCAAACACTGATAACAAGGAGATGCTGTTTTAAAATAACACTGCACTGCGTCATTGAAGCAAAGCTGGCTATTGATTGAGGCTTTCATAGGAGGAAACACAAAGCAATTCTGCTGGAGGAATAGCAGGGCACCTCAGGGGCAGCTGATGCAGACACAAAAGGTTGTTGGGCCCTAGCATATTCTCAGTAGCTGTACTTGGTTCTTTCAAATCATGTGTCAAAGCAGTTAATGAATCCATCTCCAATATGGATCAGACTAAACCAGCCTCAGGATAATACTTTAAAAGAAACTGAATTTTTCCCTAGGAAGTAACAGGTCCAGTGTAACTTTTACACAAGACTCCTTACCAGCTCTTCCTTTCTAAAATAGCCTTTGAAGGAAGGCTCACACACCTGTACCTGACCTGGTGGGACACCTACAATAGCTGCTGTTCTCCATGACTTTCAGAGTGACTGATTCATTCCCATCTTTCCATCTGCCTGGTTTATCCCATCTTCCAGCTCTTTCCACAAAGTTATTTTACTCCTCAAATAACCACTTCATCTTTGCCCTTTTCTTTATGCATTTGGTAAACAGCAAACTTTAAACTTTCACACCGGTGCCTTAGAACACCTTGGACCTGCTTGGCAGCTGTGAGAGGACATTAAATATCCTGTGTGCCTCCAAAGGAGGAAAACAAGCACGTTTCAGCCTGTCTGAGAGCCTGCAGAAAGGTGAATGCATTCAAAGCTGCTGACACCTGCAAACCCCAGACAGAAATATGGGCTCTGCTCAGTGCAAATACATTCAGCTGCTGGCCTCCGCATATATTTCTCTTTATTATGTAGCTTTTCACAGAGTTTTGGCCTTGTACAGTTGCTGCACCTTACTGGGTCTTATTTTGCATTCTATTATCCCTTCAGTCCTATCCATCTTGTAATTTTATACAGATGGCATTGAATAGGTTGATTCATCTTGCAGTTTGTCAACCCAGTGCTTACCTAACAGCAGGGATTGATTACAAGACCCCACTTCCCCCAGATTCTCCTGCTTAATATTGCCCGAGATTTCTCCCACACAAAAGTGCCTGTTTATCCCAGTGACTCCTGCTGTGCCTGCCAGCTTCCACACCACAACAAATGCTCAGCTCATTTGCTTGTTTGCTTTCCCAGTGTGGAATCCCCTGGCTGGTTTGAAATGTGGTGTCCAACATGCACGTCAGACAGGGGGTGGCTGGTGCTGTTGTGAGCACACGTTCAGAGACAAACAGCTCAGACTGCAGAGCTCTCTGCAGAACCCAGGATCCATCACCTCGCTATTTACCCATGCAGACAGAGCTCTGTGCTCTGCCTTCTAATTCCAGAATCAGGCTGTGTTACACACCTGCCACTGCTGATCCAGGCCAGAGCCTGGCATGCAGCACAGAAATGGAACTTGGATTTCATGGAGGGAGCAGCGAGAAAGAGAATGCAAATAACTGATCTGGACTTTTCAAACTCACATACAAACTTCATGGGCGTGTTTTATCAGGTGGACAAGAACGTTATGAAAACACTTTGTTAAACTCCTTCAGCACAGCTTTCTGTTAAACCCATCATAATTCACAGAAAATAGAAGGAAAAAAGCGGATCCAAAATTCACAAAGAATACACAAAAATAGTTTTTAAATATGCTGATTAAACTTTGATTAAACATCTTGTTGAGTGGGATATCACAATACAAAATCCCCCTCTCAGCCCATGAACACCAGCGCTGCTTCTGAAGAGGGTGCACTAACAAAGGTCTTTGGAGCCTGGTAAAAAAGTGCAACTGAACAGTCACTTCTCCTCTTTTCCAAAACATAGTAAGAAAAGCATATATATTAAAAAATAAAAGGCAGCTCCTTTCAGTATAATCCTTCTTTTAAGATGAGTAATTTAAGTGACGTATCTTAGTTCAGCCTCAGCAGAAACAGAGAAAGGTAATACTGGGAGATTTCTGCAATTGTTTTGTGAAGGACTTTGCCTTCCCTGCCTCAGGCACAGAGAGGAGTGAAGGGAACACCAGGTTTGGGTGACATTTCACTCACACCGAGTTTGGGAGGTTTTGGCAACACTCCCACACCAGAGGAATTTCCTGGCAGGCAGTGCTGAGAGTTTCCAGCAGAAATCCCTGTCTGTGGGCAAACCAGCCCCATGGACAGCCTGGGCTGCACTGGAGCTGCTCTGTGGGGTGACGGTGGCACTGTGACACCTCTGAGAACCCAGGACATCTCCTCCTGAGCTCTGGAATGTGCTGGAAATGCTCTGGGATTCTGCTAAGCTTACACTTTAGTCAGAGCTGGCCTGTGACCAGGACCACTAACAGCTCTGGATAATTGTTGAGGAAGCATTAAAGCACAATCCAATTTCTTAGAAAAACATCAGCCCACGTGAATGAAATGTGTGGCAATAATTTTGCTGAGCTGCTACATAGTTTGTACTATGAATTGTGTGCTGGGAGGCAAACAAGTCCAGAGGGAATGCATCTGTCCCCAGAATAATCCTGCATTCTAATTTCTGCTAACACTCCTGAGATGAGGGAACAAGAGACAGCAGAGCTGCTCACCTGCACCATAGCATTCCCCACTCCAGATATTCTCCAGCTTACTTATTCCAAGGAAGGAATGGAAAAAGAAACTTTACTTTGCCTGGAGCAGAGACATGACCCAAATTCTCCACCTTGCACCAAAAAAAGAGAAAAGACAAAACTGTGAGAAGAATCTGAAATTCTTTGTACCTTGAGATGGTCTCTGTTACAATTCACACCGGTGGAAAACAAAGAGCAGTATGGAATGGGTAATTATCTAAAATTACGTAATTATCAAGGGGCCTTTTCTCCCCAGATGTTTCAGGCCAGTCTGAGTGCATTTCCTATGCACCAGTGAAGAATCTGACTCTGGCCACAGCGGGTGGTCCGAGAAACTTGTACAGAAGGCAGGATTATGTCCCAGTGAAAAGTGCTTCGTTTTACAGACTCACCCCCAGCAACCTCTGCAGAACGAGCTGGAAATACCCAATTCTCATGCAGCCCCTCCACTGCTGAAGTCCATATATGCTCATGCCAACAGGAGCCAGAAAATGCTTTCATCAGCCTACCTCAGGTCCCGATAAATTTGGGGAAACACATTCACATTCAAGTTACAACCTGTCCATGTGAGGCACAATCATTAATGGGCAGAAAACAATGTCTGAACTGATCTGCTCCCAGCTGGGTAAATGCTCCCATTTTTGGAGCAGCTAAAAGAAGATTTGGAGCTGCCCTCATGCCCCTGCACTGTGGCCCCCATGGCCAGTGCCAGGGTTGCCCCTGGCCCCAGAGGTGGTGCCTGGCCCCCCCAGCCCAGCCCTTCAGCCAGGGCTGACTCACAGCCCTTCCACCCCTCCTGCTCCAGGAACACGCTTGACAGCATGCTCTGAGTGTGCCACTGAGACAGAACATTCCTGGAAGGGAGTTCCTCTCTTTCTTATGCAACTGATATCACTTTAAAGGTATTTTTTCTGGTTTAGCATCTGCATTTCTTTTTTCCCCAAGACAGGCTTTACAAGCCTCTGGTTTCTCCACAAGCAGCAGCTGCCAGGTTTGAGGAGAAGAGGCTCTGCATCTCACAGTGCACAGCTACAGAGCAAAGATCTTCAGCCAAAATTGGCCACACACAAGCAGAGGAAATCTTCCTCTACCTTACACAAGAATTTAGAGGATGAAGATCCACTGGTTTTCTTACTCAGTTTTGCTGCTGTCAGGGAACGTGGTTCACACTGAAATGGTCTTTACATGGTTGTGCTATAGTGGGGCTGAAAATCCCCCTTGACTCACCTCTGACATTCCAGCCCCATTTCCATCTCTCCTATCCACAAATGTTAAATACAGTACTCCAAGCATCAGGAAACTGGACATGTTTAGTTCCTACGTTGTTCCAGCTGGGGCAATCATTGCTTTGAAAATTGCATCTCATTTCTGCTCAGTCTTTTTAGGCAAGACACTTATTTCTGAAGATCTCCTTTTAACTGACATTTCACATGGCCATTCATGGGGAGCACGTTTGATGAACTCAGCAGTCTTAGGATGAGCTGTTCCCTGAGATGAGTTCAGTTCCCTCTCATCTCTGCAAAAATACATTATTTTGTTTTTAACTTGCATTTGTCTAAAAGAAATTTAATGCCAGTAGTACTGGAATATGAAGATTTAATAATAAATCAGATTTTTTGTCTCCTTTGTCAAGTTTTCCATTGCTAAGAGATTCCAACAGAATGGCTGGTAAATCTTATGTCTATGAATGAAAATAAAGGCAGTCTCGAGCCACACTCTTCTATTTATTTCTGCCCTTAACCTGAACTGAGTAATCATTCTCACTGGTTTCTAATACTTACTTTGTTATGTTGATATTTTATCTGAAAAAAAATCCAAAACCCTGACATCTTATATCTTCCTCCTATGAAGAATTACATGCATGTATCTTTAAACAGATGACTCTACAGTGATGTTATTTCTATTTCTAATTAAACACCATGTATATCTTACTTCTGCATGATTTTTAGAAGATAAAGGTTGATTGAAATTTAATTAAAGCCCCAGCACAGTATATGACAAGATTTTCCCAGGGACATTCTGCTGTTTCAAGTATCATTAACAGAGAGGAGATACTACACTGCTAGGGGATCCATCTAAGCTGTAATTACATTATCTGGGAAGGATTGACACATCCAGGAACTCCACCTGTATTATTTCAGTGTTGATCTACTCATATGTCACTGCAAGGGTCTTTTCTTGACTCCACAGCCTTTTACCTATTTTACAGTTAAATTGCAATTCTCTTTCATGGATCTATTCCAATTTCACAAGCTGTGCCCACAACAGCTTAAATCAAATCCTCTGAAGTCAATCACAGTCCACCCCACCTTTGAGCAAACACAACAGAAGGACTCAAGTGAAGTTTTGGACCTTGGGATCATGATCATTACCCCTCAGGCTACAGGTTATGTGGGAGAAATGAAATACAAGTATCTGTAGGTGTTTCAGAAGTGCTTACTTTGCAATGTTTAATTGTAGGAATAAGCACATCTGTTATTGCAATAATAATGCAGTTGTTTAGACAGGAAACCACTTAGAGAATATTAGAAAAAAAGCTCACAAATACCTTAGAAACATCATGAAATGAGAGCAAACAAGCAAACAAAGGAGTGACTGTGGAATCTTAAGGCATCCTAAGTCTCCTGTGCCTCTGTTACCTTCTGGCAAGAAACCTGCAGCTTTCTCCATTATCTTTTACTTTGCTATAGAAGGAAACAAAAAGGATTTCAAAAGAAACTTTCTGTTCACAAAGCAAACAAAGCAAACCAGGTACTGAAGCTCAGCTGTGCCCATGTATCCTCCTGGGGTGATTTTTACCCCTTGACCCATCCAGAAGTGTCACAGTGAAGCAGATGTGATATCTGAGCTGTGTTTAGTTTGTTTAGCACACGTTTCCAGCGATAACAAAAATCATCTCCATGGCCTGGTGCTGTCCAAGTGCATTCCTGCCTCAGCCTGGCCTGGCAGCACCAGGCACAGCCCTGCTGGAAGGCACAGCCTCATTGCTCACATATTCTTCAAGTCTGGAGTTTTGTAACTGGCATGAGCAGGACAGAATGAACCCTGGAAAATACTTACACATATTATACCAAAGGAATGCAGGGCAAGGATTAAATTATAACCCAAAGTGACTTCAAATGAAATAACACAGCAGGTTGTGATGGCTGTTTGATACAGCCGTGTAGGATCTGACTTCCAAGGCATGGCAGAGGAAGAGGAGGCAGATGTGAGAAAGGGAAAGAGATTCCTGGCTTGCCTTAAGGCTTGTAACCTATCCCAGGTGGGGCCTGCATTCCTCCCCCTTCCAGCTCTCCAAACTGCTTCTTCCTGACTCAGAGCCCAGAAAATCTGGTCCCCTTCACAGAGGCTTGGCAAGGAGCCCGTGTCCCAGTGCTCAGTGACATCTGAAAGCCATCACTTGACTGCCCACACTGCAGGAATGCTTCCCCACAGGAATCAGGAATTTTATGAGTGTTATAAAAAGTTACTGGCACTACAACGTATTATCACTGTGGTATAAATTACTGATGTGCTGTCAGCCAGGGGGCAGCCAGGACAGCAGCCAGAAGCATCTCCCTGCTCTGACAGAGCTCTGAGGCTCCCCTGGCAGCCTTCAGCCTCGCCCAGCGGGGTCCTCCTCAGCAGGGACACACCCCAAGCCAAAGGCAGAGAGGGGCAGAGCCCAGAGCTGCAGCATCACTCCCTGACACAGCACAGCTGCAGCACCACACAAGGTTTGGGTCACATTTGTCCTCCTGCCAATAAGATTTGCAGTCTAACACCGATTTTCATCAATAGAGAACAGAGCTGCAGTTTTGCCATAGTCTCAAATTAAATAGAGTATACTAGAATACACTCATCTATATATAGTTCTTAAAATATAAGCTACTTAGACTCTCATCAAACCATATGTTTAAGCTGCACATCTTTTTTCCAAGTGCTCTGAAATTTACCTTTATTTTTAGCTTACGCTTTCTCGGAGTTGGCAGACATTCTGTCATGGGAGATACTGTGTACAAAATGTGAAATATTGCTCTCTGTGCTGTCCTGCAGACTCCTGAGGTGGAGCCACCTCCCAAGGCAGCTGGCCCAGCCCTGCAGCAGCACGGGGAGGTGGCACAGGGATGATCCTTCCCTGCACGTTCACCCCACCCAAACCTCCTGCAGCAGCCAGCCCTGCCCAGAGCCAGGGCAGGAGTCCCTGCAGGCTCAGCCTGGCTCCTGCCTGCTCCTTCCCACTGGGAACAAAGCAGCACCCAGGCCCTGAGCCCATCAGGAGCAGGGTGGCTGCAGTGACACTGAACCCTGCATGCTGTAGCCTGGCACCAAGCGCAGCTGCTGACACACCTTCCACATCTTTGTGTCCTGCTCAGACCCCAGTGCTCTGAGCTAACACACCTTTGTGTCCTGCTCAGACCCCAGTGCTCTGAGACAACTCATCTTTATCCTGCTCAGACCCCAGTGCTCTGAACTAACACACCTTTGTGTCCTGCTCAGACCCCAGTGCTCTGAGCTAACACACCTTTATCCTGCTCAGACGCCAGTGCTCTCAGCTAACACACCTTTGTGTCCTGCTCAGACCCCAGTGCTCTGAGCTAACACACCTTTATCCTGCTCAGACCCCAGTGCTCTCAGCTAACACACCTTTGTGTCCTGCTCAGACCCCAGTGCTCTCAGCTAACACACCTTTGTGTCCTGCTCAGACCCCAGTGCTCTGAGCTAACACACCTTTATCCTGCTCAGACCCCAGTGCTCTGAGCCAAGGTCCTGCACGGAGCACTGTCAGGCAGTTGAGAGAGCCTGCAGCTCAGACTGAAACCATTCATTGTGTGTGCAAGGCTTGTCATCATTTCCCACTGGTTTGGGAGCTCCAGCCTTGTCAGTGATCCATCAGTGCTTCCAGGACACGTTTTTATTTTCAGGGCTCTATAGCTCTCAGCTGAAATGTCACATTTGTGCTATCATCAAAACATATAAAATCTAGTTCTGTCATGCAAGACGGAATATGGGGAAAATAAAGGACTTTTATAGTATCATTCCCTTTTGACTTTTTTTCTCTATCTTTCTCAATGCATTCCTTAGGCTTAAAAAACTGCACGCTACAGAAAATCCAAAATGGGGCAAGTTTTCCTCAGCAACTAATCCAGGCTTCTGTCATCACAAATATAAATCTCCCTATCTCATCTGTTCAGTCTTTACACCAGGCATGAGTGGCACCTCTGGTTCCTTCACTATCCCAGCTGCTCCCCTCAGTTCTGCTCCCAGCAGGGAGCTTTCCCTGCAGTGCTGCTCTGCAGGGGAACATGCAGGGAGGGCTTTAGCTCAGCAAATCTGCAGCTTTCCTGCTCCAGGTTCCCTCATCGATCAAGGCAAGTGGGAAAAGTGCAGCCAAAGCCTCCAAACCAACACTTTGGTGTGAGAGGGTCTCCTGCAAGGACTGGGGTCTCCTGTGACTGCACAGGCAGCCTGGCTGCTGAGCAGATGCAGAGATGGGAGTCCCATGGGTGCTAAAATAGAAAATCTCACCCAAACACAGCCTGAGCCCAGTGCTCAGGTGAGGCAGGGTGAGGTTGGTTCAAAGAGATCTGGAACTGGGTACCCAGAGCCCAGCCCTGCCCCTCACAGCTCCTGAACAACCACAGGAACCCCGGGAGCTGCAGGGAGTGAAACCCCGCGTCCCCCCCATCAGACCCTTCCTGCTCTCCCTCACCCTTCCAAGGCACAGGAAGGATTCTGCCTGCTCTGCCTGCTCTGCTCTGAGAGCAAAGGGCAGCAAATGCACCTCCAGCATTTTGGCTGAATATCCTCCAGTTCAGGAGCCAACCAGCTCCTTGCCAGCATTGATGCACTGCAAAGGTAGAGCCAAAAGCTGTGGCCTGAAAGGAAAATTCCTCAATGAATCAAAAGAAAAGGAGAAAGAAACAGAAGCTTAGATATCAAGTAATAGGATTATGTTCTACAAGACTTGCACACCAGCAAATATCTGATGAAATGTGTGCAGCAGGAAGGTGGGAAGCCTCTCTTTGAGAAGAAGCACTGGAACAGAGTCCTAGTGGTGATGAATTGCCTTTAAAACATTTGCTCACTCTATGTAATCCAGTACATCTCCAAGTATTTTGACATATCTTCAGTGAAGACAAAGTCAGGCAGTTGTGTATAAAACATCAATAAAACAGTAGATACCTAGGAAAAAAGGTCACAGCTTCCTTTTTGGAGTCTGCCTTCCAGGAACAGTCTTCTGTAACCACTTAAAATTTGCTGCTCTGCTAAATATTCTTGCCAGTACATTTGTTTTCTGCTGGCCAGTTGATAGTTGCAGGAAGCAAACTCAAAATCTTTTTCTTTTTTCTTTTTTTCTGAAGTGGAAGAATATTTATGGGGGGTTTTTTTTAGATAATATTTACTGAGTTCTAACTTTCCTCAAGAGGAAGCCAGAGAAGGAGCTTAAATATGTAAATCTAGTTCTGGGATGTACAAAATACTCAAATCGAGGGAAGTAAGAAGCTAATCAACAGTCTGCAGACTATGAAGACTCAAAATACACAATGTAGAAATATGCTGCATACTGAAGTTATGCTTTTGTTCCCTTGGGTACAGAATTTACCACAATAAAGCACTAAGCCTCTGCAAATTCTTTATAAATTTTTTATGGGAAATTCTTCTATCACTCCTCAGGTTTTATGTTCACAGGATACATGTGGGTCTGATGTTTGTGTGGTTCACTGTGAAATACACAATTTAAAGTGACATCACGTACTTCAGGGCGGTCAGATAAGTGTAAGATTACTTGTTTCTTAAAATAAGTGATCAGTTTTAATAACAGGCTTTGAAGGAGCTTGTTCCCTGCACACTGCCTTCAGAGGGTTTTGTGGGCCTTACATATGAACTATTTGCACACAGCATCCCATCCATCCCCACTGCCAGGCTGCTTCTCCATTCCTGGGCATTTCAGCCCTAAAGAGACACGTACAAAAGAAAATAAGGCATCAGGTCACACTGGGGAATGGCCAGCAGGGTGCAAGGGCAGGGCTGGCCCTGCCAGCACAGACCTGGAGCTGCTCCTGCCCCATGGCTCCAGGAGCCTCCACCTGCACAGGCACAGCTCTCCCTCCACCTGCACAGGTACAGCTCTCCCTCCACCTGCACAGGTACAGCTCTCCCTCCACCTGCACAGGTACAGCTCTCCCTCCACCTGCACAGGTACAGCTCTCCCTCCACCTGCACAGGTACAGCTCTCCCTCCACCTGCACAGGTACAGCTCTCCCTCCACCTGCACAGGTACAGCTCTCCCTCCACCTGCACAGGTACAGCTCTCCCTCCACCTGCACAGGTACAGCTCTCCCTCCACCTGCACAGGTACAGCTCTCCCTCCACCTGCACAGGTACAGCTCTCCCTCCACCTGCACAGGTACAGCTCTCCCTCCACCTGCACAGGTACAGCTCTCCCTCCACCTGCACAGGTACAGCTCTCCCTCCACCTGCACAGGTACAGCTCTCCCTCCACCTGCACAGGTACAGCTCTCCCTCCACCTGCACAGGTACAGCTCTCCCTCCACCTGCACAGGTACAGCTCTCCCTCCACCTGCACAGGTACAGCTCTCCCTCCACCTGCACAGGTACAGCTCTCCCTCCACCTGCACAGGTACAGCTCTCCCTCACCTGCACAGGCACAGCTCTCCCTGCACCTGCCCAGGCACAGCCTCCACCTTTGCTCCCTGGAGCAAAGCACTTCTCCTCTGAAGCACCCCCAGGGCTTGTGCTGGATCTTCTTGTGCTACATTCAATTATCCCCTGGATGGTTTTCCTCCCTCACCCCCACTAACACTTTGTCTGACTCTTGGCAGATTTTCAATGTAAATGTTTCTGCTCCTCAAAGGAATTTACACAAAGCCCCAGCTCTGCCAAGGAGAAGCACTGGAGCTGTCACAGCTGCTTGGTGACAGCTGGGGAGGACCCAGGCCTTCAGGCAGGACCAAGAAGGGGCAGGTTTCCTCCTCCTCCTCCCTGGGGTGTGCTGTGCCATCCATCAAACAGCTGCAGCCTGGGAGCTCTGAGGTGCCACTCTGAGGGGATGACCTCGTTACAGTGCACTTCAGAGCTCAGCAGGTGTGCAGCACTCACCTGGGGGAAAGGTTTGCCCATTCTGGGGCTGCTCAGGAACCTGGGAATGTCCTGTTAGTCCCAACTGGCACCATTTTAGTCACCCCTGAGCTCTGCTGGCTGACTCCTTGTGAGATCCTGGTCCCACTAAAGCCTGAGCCCATTTCCATGCTGAGGTTTTCTCCCCAGTTTGAGCAAGAACAAACAGAAGCATTTGATCAGAAAATAGATCATGTCAATACAAAGGGTTTCATGTATCAAAATCAATGGAAATCAGGACCTTAACATTGAATTAATCTAGGGGAGAAGTTCTGTATGAATCACAAAACTACCATTACATAGAAGGTGAAACTGAGAAATCAGAGGTTAGAAGAAAAATTCAATACCGTTCTAGATTTTTAATTACTTGGAGTGAAAATTAATAGCACTGCATTGCAAAGCTGACTTTCTTGATAAAGAAAAATCAATCCTGACAAAGAAAAAATACTTGTGATAGTATTACTTAAATGCCTAAGATGTTACCATATATCTGCCATCTCCAAAAAATAAGAAAACTTATTTTTAGGTTGAGGTGGAAAAAACCCATAAAGAAACAAACAAAAAAAAAAAGCTTTCTCCCAAATCTGAAACTCTAAAACTTTTTGAGGGTAGAATTGCTATCCCTAATAACAATTGGGAATCAGTAAGATTTCATCAGTGTAGCTGAATAATCACAAAATCACTCAGGAAAACTAAATTCCCTGGTGTGTCTGGTGTTTTCTCCAAACTTACTCTTCTGCTGGCTACCCAAGCTGAGACAAAGTTGTGTCTCCAAAGGATGGAACCTGTTCTGACATGGAAATTAAAGCTTCTATGGATTACAGCTGATCACAAAGCAATCCTGACTCTTAGAGCAGGCCATCTTCAATGTGCTTGACAAAAATTGGTATTTTCTGTCAGTTCACCTTCCTAGGCTGTTGGAATGGAGTCCCATTAATATTAATGTTAATAACATTAACAATAGAAAACTCTTGCTGTATTCTTAAGAGATGCTGTATTTCATCATCATGACTGCGGGGGGTTTAAAGTTGCCCAGAAGCAAGAAAAGTAGCTGCAACTATTTCTCATGTGAACTCAATGGAGTTCCTGCATCCTTTACAGCAAGGATTTAACTTGTGGAACAGTGCTAAACTTTGCAAAATCATGAGCTTTATTATTATTTTTTCTTTTTGCTTAATTGTGGTACATTCTGCAGGAGTCACTGTTTTAATTGTATTTTCGTCAAGTTCTCTCTGTCAAAGTCCATCCAGTGAAAAATTATACCTATGTTCTGCAAATGTGGGCAAGATTAATTGTTTTCCCTCAATCAATATATAAATTAGCCAACACTTAACTTGCCATAAAAATTAATTGGCTTCACACAGATTAGCCTCTCTCATGGTAGCACTAATATTTGTGTACGAACAGGAATTGGTTCTTCCCTTATTTTATTTTCTTAACAATAATGACATTAAACAAACCTCAGGTTATTGCATGCCCAGGAAAAAGAGAAAAGGATGAGGTCTGGGTGTGTTTGAAAGGTAAAAGTCCCTTTGCTTCATTATAGCTCAGTGAGAAAGAGACAAACGAAGAGCTCTTGGTTTGACTGAGGCAGGGTTTGTGGAGCTCTGTGTGTGCCTGCACTGCAGCACAGGGAATGAATCCCTGAATCCCTGAATTGCTGTGCTGCTCCCACAGCTCAGAAAAGCCACAGAGCACAAGGGGAGAGGGGACAGAGCAGAAGCTACCTGGGGAAGCAGGGGCTGGTGAGAGGAGAAGCAGGGGATGGTGAGAGAAGCTGGGGATGGTGAGAGGAGAAGCAGGGGATGGTGAGAGCAGAAGCAGGGGATGGTGAGAGGAGAAGCAGGGGATGGTGAGAGCAGAAGCAGGGGATGGTGAGAGGAGAAGCAGGGGATGGTGAGGGGAGAAGCAGAGGATGGTGAGAGAAGCTGGGAATGGTGAGAGGAGAAGCAGGGGATGGTGAGGAGAAGCTAGGAATGATGAGAGGAGAAGCAGAGGCTGGTGAGAGGAGAAGCAGGGGATGGTGACTGAAGCAGCTGGCAGAGCCTCCCTGGTGAGGGAGGGGTCACAGCCAGGCTCTGGTGGGAACTGCACCAGGAGCAGAGGCAGCCCCCAAAAACGAGGGGAGGAGCAGCTGTTCAACCATCCAGTGCAAGGATGTGGTGGGAAGGATTCACCTCACAACTCCCCAGGCACTGTGTTTGTTAAAATGGACCATGTTGAGCAAAGGACTGAGATGGAACAAAGCTGAATTAGTCCCTACTTGCAGTATCTTAGTAAAACATGCCTTTTTCCCCAGAATCAAACAATCTTCTCAAGTGGCACTGCCCCAAACTATGTTTGAGGGAAAAGCAGCTGCATTAAGAATTCCCAATTTGCATCTAATCTTCATGTGAGGACACTCACAGAGGGTGCAGCAGCCAGGAAGGAGCTCATAACTCTCCACAACTGCAGCTGCACATCTTCCCCTTCTGTGAGAGGAAGGACAAAATTAAGCCTTGGGGAAAACTCCAAGTGGCTAAAACTGGTGTAGGAGAAGTCTTCTTCCAGATGTGAGGCAATTTTCTCTGGAGTGGCAGTCAAGAGTGGGGGATCCACAGAGCTCTGAGCAGCACCCAGGCTGTGACTGCTGCCCTCCTGTCCCATCACCTTCCTCTCTGTGGCACTTCTTGCTCCCTTTGTACCAAATATGCCTGGATTTTCACCCTGCTGCTGTTCCTACCTCTGGAAGTTGCCTGAAACACAAGAATTTACAGCTGCTTTGTCCCCAAGAGCATCTAAATGTAACTCCAGCATGGGCAGAATTCAAGGTTGATGCTACATGGTCTGTGCTATGTAGCCACATGGCTTTTACAAAATACTGGTGCCATTTGACACAATTTCTTCCTCTGTTGCCTCTCCTGACTTTTTCCAGAGCACACTGTGTTGCACTTCAGCCTTGACATTCATCTCTTCTGAATTTCTACCCTGTGCTGTAATTTCTTGGATCACAGAAGTGAAATGTTAGTTCTTCTCTAGTTGCTCCTGCTATGAAAAACATCTTGCTGGAAACAGATTTTTTTTTTCAGATAATCATTTTACAAAATGTACTGTTGCCTCACTGCAAAACATCTGCACAGGTCAAGCCTAAGCTGCCTCCAGCCTCAAACCTCCATCAGGCTGCACATCCTCCCCCACGCCCTGGAGGTGTTTGTGGATTTCTGTGAATTTCTGTGATGTTTTGCGGGACACAGTGGTTGGTGAAGAGCAGAGCATCACCACTTTTTAAATCTGTCAAAAATTGTCCATCTGTCCCTGAAGTGTTCCTGAATAACAACTGACTATTGCAATTTAGTGTATTAAATTTTGTATCAGAGGACTTAATTCGGGTAAAGTTTTGCTGATGAGAAAGAGAAATGAAATACACTCAGTGTTCAGGGAGACTGTGGTGCAATTGCAGCCAACAGCACCTGGCAGAGCCCAGTACCCTGAATGAAGAGGGTTTTGTTAACTCTGAGGTGACTCCTCAGCCCTGCAGCTCTGCCCCGTCTCTCTGCACAAGGAGGTGCTGACACAGCACTTACAGATATTCCTGTATCCTTCCCTGGGGATTACACATCAGGGTTAGACATCAGTCCCAGTTCAGAGTGGTTCAAAAGGAGACAGAAACTCCCTGGCCTCCCCAGCTCCTCAGAGCTCTGTGAGAAATGCAGAGACTTTCAGAGAAACCCCTGCCCGAGGGGAGATTTAACTCCTGGAGTTCAGCTCTGCAGAACTCCAGTGATAAATGCTCTGAGAAGTTTTGTTTCAAGAGGTGATACTCAGTTCACAGGCATTCTCTTTGTAACTATTTCCTAAAATAGACTTGGTTTATTCCAGCTTCCTTTGGGTTCTGTTCCTCAGTGATTGGCATTTTTTCCTACACACATTAGAAGAAGAGGAATGAAGAAGTCAGACTCAAACTTTCATAAAGAAAAACTATTTTGACTTTTTTTTTGGTTTTTTTTTACTTTTACTTATTACACTTTCCTCTGTAAAACTGAGAACATTATGTGGAACAAACAAACAGCTATAAGAATGAAATGGTATCCACTTCAAATATTTCTCCTATTTCTGTAGCATTTTAATGGATAAAACAGGTTTCTAAGCCAGTTTTTATGCTCTCAGTTTAAACATATTATTCAGTCACAAACTTAGATAAATAACTTGACTGTTTCTCCTTAAAACACCTACTTTAACACAGTGATCTTGCCAGAATTTCTTTTACATTTTAAATTCTACTTATATTCCATGAGGCGCCCTACTCCACCAAAGGAAACCACTTCAGAGTGAAGTAGTATCTGAATATCTGGAGTAAGAAAAGATCTGTGCTGCTGTCAGCTGAAAGTTTCCAGGGACATGAAGCCATTTCCCAACCTGCTGAAGTAAATTCACTTGAATTTACTTCTGTAAACTCGCTTAAGTCATCTCCTTAAGTAAATTTACAGTTGTCTAGATTCGTATTGTTCAAAATTATCCATGGAATTCATTGGAGGCATAGCAGTGTAAAAGAGAACAGGTTTGGCCCAGTGTGGCCACACTCAGGCACAGCTGGAATAATCTATTCATCCATTCCTTAATGTTAAACTTAACCACTAATTAAAAGCCAAATGAGCAATTACATCCTGAAAGCTGGAGATGTCAGAGGCAAGCAGTCTTCCTGTCAAATTCAACATTGTGACTGCATTGCTGATCAGCCAGCAGAGCCCTGTGAGACAAACCAGCTCTCCTGTAACACAAAGTGGAGAGCACAGAGGGGTCCAGGTGGAGTCTGAAATCCCCAGGCACCTGTCTCTGCTCCAGAGGACTCCAGCAGCCATGGTCACACCACATGCCCAGGGATTCTGCTGGCTGAGGGAAGAAATGCCTGATAAATGTAACATTTCTATCTCTAGCCCAGAAAAGGAAAAAAACCACAGGTTTGTCTAAGAGCCTCGTGGTAAATCATCCTAACTACAGCATGAGAGGGAGCTGGGTAAATAGAGCAAAGTGCATTTTGTAAATGATCTGTGTAAAATTCACTCTTCACAAGTGCCCACCTCTAAGGGGCCTCTCGGGACATTTGGGAGTCCTCAGTATGAGAAACTGTCAGCAAAACAGCATTCCCCACTGTTGGGCCTCAGGGATCCTTCCTGCTTTCTGGAGCTTACTCCAGCTTTAGCAAAAGCCCAACAGAAAGGAGAAAAACTGGCTTGAAAACAGCTTTAAAAGAAAAATATGATAAAATATTCAGAAGAACATCTAAGAGATGTATTCTAGGAAATGTTTAAGAATTTAAATCTTTCCTTGCTGTTGCCATTCAAGGCTGTAAGTGGGTCAGAGATGCTGCAATGCCTCCTCTCAGCACCTCAGAGTCCAACTCTTCTCCATTCCACTGACATCAAACCATCAAAACCCCTCTGTTATCTCAGTGTGGACTGAGATCAAAAAGCAAAATCACAAGTGAATTCTTGTTATTGAACACTCCAGTGAGAAAGCAGCACTCCATCCCAGTCTGCTGCAGACTGCACAAACACCCAGGGCACTCAGGAACAAAGGTCTCAGGCTGCTCTGGTCACTTCACCTTCTCCACACCAGCACTCACCAGACTTTGCAGTGATTGAAAAGGAAACCATCATGGAGGGAAAAACATAATGGTGTAGGCACACATGACAACTGAATTGCTACTAAAAATGCCACAAAAATCATGAGAGACATACAAAGAAATGGCCCCAGGCACCGAAGGCTGGCACAGCCCAAAACAGCAGCTCCCACCTCACTTACCAGTCTGTGGGTGAGCTGGATGGTGATGAGAGGAGATCCTGACAGGTTGTAGGACAGCTGGGGCAGGGGTTCCACTTTGAGAGAGATGAGAGAACTGCTGGCTGAGATCATGTGACCTTTGTAGGCAGCAGCTTCAGCAATCCTTGGAAAAAGGTAAATATATTAGGGAAAAATAATAACAACAGTTTTTTAGCTCACACACAATAACAAAGGAACACAGGACCTCCTTTTTCCATTACACCAATGAATTCCTCTAAGGCAGCAAGGTCTGGCCCCAAAGGATCCTACAGGACAAGAAGCCATACCTATAAAGTATAGGGAACTATATATATATATATATATATGTGTGTATAAAGTATAAGGAACAGCTCTGGAGACTGATAGCAAAGGTCCTCCTTCACTCTGTTCCTCTTTGCAAAGCCTTGCTGAAAGTGTTTGAGGCAATTAGAGAGAATGCCATGAAGAGATCTAAACAATACCCTGAGCAAAGTGAGCAGGGAACTTGCAGGGAGATTCAGGCTGGCTGATCAAACAGATAAATCAGTGTGGGAGACACACAGACAAAACACACAGAAACACAGGGATGTGTCTAGAATGATTTATAGCTTTACCTTGAAAAATAGATGATGGCCAGTTAGATTTAGAGGGAAAGAAAGGTCACAATACAAACAGCTGAAATTGACTAAATAGCTGATTAGTCCTGGAAACGCATTTATTCTAATGGGAAGTAATTTTGTAGTACATAAAAACCCTTATTTTAAGGTAAAACTTATGAGTTTGGCATTTTCACACATTTAGGAGTAACTGAGATGCATTTGGCTTCAGGGCAGAATTTTTTACTCTCAGTAATAAACTGTGCAGGATTAAATGACTGCTGTCATCTGTCTCTTGAGCAGGTGGATGAATGGGTTTTACCATGAGAAATTTGAGCCCTGGTGAATTAACCACCAGCTTGGGTTTCCAAGCACAGCCCACCACTGGAAAGGGCCAGTGTGAAAGCAAATGAAAAACCACCCTCATTACACCCACCACCTGTCTGCAGTGGTTTCTTATTTCTATTTCAGAAAAAAAAAAAAAACAACAAAAAACCCTGATGTTAGATGTTCAAATAACTTCACTCAGCTCCTTGGCAGGTCACAGAACTCATTTAGCACCACCCCTTAGTTCTGACCTTAGAAAACTCATCTGCACCAGAGATTACTTCTGCTCCCAGTAACCTGCATGTGAATGGAACTTGTTCCCCTGAAGGCAGGATTTGCTCTCTGTACAACAAATTTAAGTTTAGATAAGTTAAACTCATTATCCAACAGTTTGAGGTTTCTCCCACAGAGATCAAGAGCATGGATCCTTTTTGCACACCCCTTTAACTGCTTGTTTTAACTTTCGAGACCTTGGTGAATTTTGAAGTGAGGTGAATCCTCCTCAGAAGCAGGGAATGGTGTTTCTGTGCCTGCACAAGCCTTTCTTCACCTTGGCCCTGGGTGTCAGGTCCACATTTATACCAACTGAGTGTGAAGAGGAGCAGAATGGGCTCAAAACATCACTATGCTTCATTTGCTTTGAGTAAAAAATCAAAAGTTGCTCCCTTTAGAAACTTATATTTATGTAGTCTGAAAATAGAAGTCATCTGTCTGTACAGCACAAAAGCTCCAAGAGTTTTGGTTTTGGCTTCCCAGCACAAAAAAAAAAAAAAAAAGGTCAGGTTTCAAATTACAGGTGTTTGAGTAGCCCAGTGGTAGAAGGAACACAAAAGGAATTCTTTAAAACAAACTACTCTGAGAAAAAAAACTTATTCTCCTGAAAAGTAAGCAAAAAAGTTATAATAGTAGAGCACAAAAAAAGAAAAGCAAGCAGAAGAGAGGTGCATACTTATATACTTATTTTTAAAACATCTTTGAGTACCTGGGGTTTGGTTCTGCAGAGGAAAAATTGCTAAGGCAGCATTCCCTGAATTATTCCCTTTTTGGATGCAGGTGTGGGCAGACCTGCATCTACAGATTTATAGACATGATCGTGTAGTGCATTGCACACTGCAGACATTTCAAGCAGGTTGAATTAATTACAGAAATCTAGGAAACATTTCTTCTCCCGTGTCTTTGTGCTTCTCTAACATTGAGACAGGGCAGAGCCTTCATCCTCAAAATGAGTGCTGAAAACAAACACAGCTCAGGGGAGCAGGAATGGCTCTCCAGGTTGTCCTGCCCCACAGATTTCAGGGAATGCACTCAAAGATTGCATCTCTGTTTCCTTTGTTGTACCAGTGCCCCAGGATCTGTGACAGTGCATTAGAATTCACAGCTTTGATATGCAGCATCTTTAATCTGGTTGTGTCAGCTGAACTTTGACCTAAGTCAGGTTCATTTTAATTCTCTTTCTCCCTTTCAACAATTGAGAGTACATCTTATTACCTGAATAAATTGCATTGATCCTCCTCTTTGAAAATCTTAGGCTCCCATAGGTTATTCCCTCAGTTTCTTTGTGCAAGTACAGAATCCTGCAGAGGGATGGCACAGCCCCTGCTGAGTGTCCTCTCCAGCTGCTCTGGTTCAGAAATGCCATCCAGTGATCCCTGTGTGACCATCTGGTGTGATCAACCTGGGGCAGGGGCTCCTCACCCCAAGGGGCACCAGGGAGTGCCCAGGGAGGAAATCCCTGCCTGGGCTGAGCTGCTGCTCCTCTCCTGCTGCCAGCAGCAGCCCAGCCCAAAGTCTGACACTAAACTGATCCACACCCCAGGGAGAACCAAATGGAAACACAGTCCTACACTTGCTTACAAGGACCTGTCATGGTTTGCATGAATGGCCTTGCAAAAATCCCCGGGGGAGCTGTACTGCACAGGGTTATACAGCTCTGCATTTACTTTATCTTATCTGCTAATGATTTCACTGATGTGGTACATAAAGCAAAGGGTCTTTAAAGGATTGCCTGGTCTCCTGTTATAAAATTACCTTATGGGTTTCTAGGATTAGGATTCAGATTTTGTCTAAAGAGGGATGTTATGTTTTCTTACTTCTTTCATTTAAGTGCAAGCTTTATCTTCATATGCGCTAGGAGAAAAAATGCAATTTCCTTTTATGAGACAGATTAAATTATGAAATTCTAGAACCAGATCTGATGAATGGAAGGAGAAGACAAAGAAAGACAAACATGTCGCTATGGGAATCTATTTTATTGCAACCTAAAATAAAACACGTAATGTAAACTTTAATCTCTCTCTAGTTAATGACTGCACGCCCTCAGCACTGCAGGAGCAGGGTTATGGCTTGTCATTTGTTTGCAGCTGATAAAGACATGACTGAGTAAAGGTGTGTCACCAGGTAATAAACAGGCTGTTACCTCCTGGGATACTCACTTGGTGTCCACGGGGTTGATGTTGTGGAAGTAATAATGCATGTTGTGGTAAAGCAGGCCCACGATGGTGATGCAGGCTGTGGAGAGGAGCAGGGGTTATTCCTCATTTATTCCTCAGGCCCAAGCAGGAGAACTGCTCTGCAGCCCTGAGGCAAAGAGCCCTGGCTCACACAGACCTCACATCTGTGCTTCAGCAGAGTTCTAACACGTAAGTGAAAGGTGTGAGCACATTGTACAGCACAGACACCAAAAGGACAGTGGGAGGGTGCCTGTGCTGCACCCTGCACCCCCAAAGGGAGCTGCTCAAGCCATCCAATGTCAGGGATAACACACACACCCCAGCTGCAGAAAGGGTGGCAGGACACTGCAGTGCCTCCCTGGGAGCCACCAGGGCCTCCAGGCCACCACCTCCACTGACTGGCAGCTGAGGAAACTCGGAAATCAGTCCCAACATTCTGTTTGCTGCCCACATTCCAGGGAATTTTGGGCTCTCCAGCATCTGAGTGGAGAGACAGATGTGTATTTTCTCAGAGTGAGCCACACAGATGTCTTTCACTATCCCTTTTGTTGGGTTCCAAGTATTTGTAGTGTCAGCTGTCTAAGGTGAAGTAACAGATTTTTAAGGTTAGCTCATCTGGACAGTGTAGAAGTGTGGCCTGAAGGCTGAAATTGCTCAGAAATGAGCTTTAGCTGGAAAAGAGTAAAACATCTAATGGCCTGGATCATTTCAGGATACAAAGCCTGACAATGTTCTGGAAAATCAAAGCAAATCTGCATGGTGAGGACTGTGTGAGTGGAAAAGGAAAAAACTCCTCTCACATGCTATTTTGGCATTATAAGTTGGTTTGCAATTATAGTTATTCAAACCTGGGAGGACTTGCAGTCTCCAGCCAGAGCTCCTGCCAGTGCAAAGAAACAAAGCTGTCACCACAAGTCAGGCAGACAGTTCAGTAATTATCAGAGAATTTCTCACTGCAGGTTATTTTCAGCTAACTCTGCAGTTCATGAGAGGGACTGAGCATCCCTCTGCAGAGGTGACTGCAGAAAGGCCCCTGGGTGAGGAAATTCTCTGGGCTGGAATTTAGGGCACAAGAATCAGATTTTCAGATTTCAGGATGGAGAAACAATGCTTCTGTAAATGGGTTCCTTCAGTCTCAGAGTAGATAGTTAATATACATAATTAACTTCAAACATTGTTATTTTAGAGTCTTGACTAAAGGTGCAGATTTTAGCCATGCTTCTTTTTGAGATTCTTAACATTTAAGCATAGGTATGGATTTCTGAGTTCTGCCTTTTTGCCATGAGTGTAGTCTGCATCTTCCTTCTGTCCCTGTAGCTGCTATGGCTTAAACCTGTCATTTTATAGTTTTATTTTATACAAAAGACCAATTTTGCTTGAAGGGAGAGATAATACCTGATCTGACATCCTAGAATTTCTTAAAAATAACTAGTGGAGATAATTAAAAAAATAATTATGAAATTATGGCTTCTCTGATGTAAAAATGTGTCAGAATTAAATGGCTTCAGTCTCTGTTGTTCAGCTCTATTATTCAATATTAATTCAACTGATATGAAAACTCCAGCACATTAATTGCTCATTAGTATGACAGGACCAGTGCTGCTTCCTCAGACTCAGTGCAATCCACAGGGATCAAATCAGTTATTTGGAAAAATAAAGTGAACCAAAGCCTCTTCTAAAGCAAAATCAATTCTGGATACCCTGTGCACACGAGTCCCCTTCTCTCTTTAACCTTTTCCTTACCTTTCCCATGGAAAGCTTCACTGGGAATGGAAATGTAGCTCTGCCCTCGAGATGGAAACCGATAGTGGGACACATTCAGGGTCTGGGGATGCATTTTGAGCACAGCGTAATCTGTGATAACCCAAACAAAATCATCAGCAAATCAGCAGCCTCTGCAGCTCCCTGAGTGTTTAACCAGACTTCCCTAAGAGCTATTGCCCATCCTGCATTTAAACCCAGATGTTTGCAGACAATATGGTAAATCCCCCAGGTCCAAACCTGCCTTTTAGATCCGAGTCCTTTCTGGCAGAGCAGGTGGTTCGTGCAGTTATTACACCATGGATCACCTCCCCAGGCTCAGAGACAGCTTCCCAGGGCAAGCACAGCTCAGCAGCACTCTTGCACTGACATTTGCAGGGATTATTTCAGTCCTGCACGTGAGAATCCCAACGTGCAAGAGATCCAGGCAGTGGTGGATGAATGCTCGGGTTATTCACCCCTCAAAGGGGTCTCAACAAGGCAAAAAGGCAGCCAGAGCAGATAAAACACCTTGGATACCTATAGCATCCAAAGATGCAGATGAAATTAGGGTGCTAAGATGCTCACCAGCAGTAAAATAAAATTCTCCAAAAAGGTCAAATCTTTTCCTATTATTTTCAATCTCACAAAACCCTTGTAAAGATGAATGTTTTGTAGCACTCAAACCTCCACGGGCTGCATGTGAGCTGTGGGCCCTTGAACTCTATTAGCACAGCATTACTCCATCCTTCACACATAATGCTTATTTTGAATTCCTCCCCAAATAACCTCAGAGAAGCTCAAGCACAGCCAGAGCCATCACCTCCAGCCTGACTGCACAGACATCTTCCTACAAATGAATCTAGGGTTTGCATTCCAAAGGGGGAAATGGGACATCTTCCTACAAATAAAACTGCACTTTGGGACATCTTCCTACAAATGAATCTAGGGTTTGCATTCCAAAGGGGGAAATGGGACATCTTCCTACAAATAAAACTGGGGTTTGGGACATCTTCCTACAAATGAATCTAGGGTTTGCATTCCAAAGGGGGAAATGGGACATCTTCCTACAAATAAAACTGGGGTTTGGGACATCTCCCCACATCTTCCCAGAAACGAATCCCGGGTTTGCATTCCAAGGAGGGAAGGGATGGGTGCTGCCAAAGGAGAGGTGCAGGCACAGCAGGGTTTGAGGGTTTGGGAGCCGAGGGCAGAGCTGTGCCCAGCCCACCTGCCATGGCTGAGGAGCCCTCGAGGGTCAGAGGCAGCTGGCTCCCGTCCAGGTTGAGGCCCAGGTGAGCCATCACCGTGTCGATGGTGTGGATCAGGCTGCCGAACACGGCCGGGCTCTGCGGGGGGACAGACAGGGCCGTGAGCAGGGAGCTCTGCAGGGCTGCAGCTGCCCCCAAGCCCTGCCCGAGCCAGGCAGGGCTCCCCCACCCTCTGGGGATGAAATCTCACACCACCAAATGCTGTTTTATAGAACGGCTCCAAATGCCCCCATCAGCACCTGGCAGCCAGGACCATACACTCACACTCAGGAGTCAGCAGAGTGAGGCCCAGAGCTGTGCAGGAGTGTTTGGACAATAAAGACTGGTCCCAGAGCCTTCTTGGAACACAAGCTGAGATGCCACAGTTTGGCCTTTCTTTCATCTTTGTTTAAATGCCCCTCAGTATAACAGCTGCTTTAACCCCCCAGGTTGAAACTTGATTCATAAAATCTCAGACTCAATGCATGTTTCAGTGAAAAGGAAATCTATTTTATCTGAAATGCATTTACACCAGAGATGATCAAGGGTTTGCTAAGATTAAGCTAAGAACTTTAATCAATTAGACATCCTTTTGTCTTCAAAGCGTTTTGGGCTTCAATGAAACCCTTCTGTGCTTTAGCTTCTTCTCTCAGTTTAAAAGTTCTCTCTTCTGAAATCTGAGCTTTCTTAAGATTCAAGCAAAAAACTCAGGAAATTTCTGGATTCGCCCTGTAGGTATTTCATCAGTGACAGATGATAAAATAAGTCATAGTGCCAAAAAGCCCCAGCAAGCAAAATAATAGTGACAGCCAGTTCTGTTATCATCTGTGTGAATTTATGCAACTGAAGGAAATCACAAATCTAAGCCCACTTGTCTTACCTCTGGTGCATCCATCCAGTTGGACAGTAACATAAAGTCTTCAATAGCTTTTAAAAATGCCTAGAAGACAAATAAAACTCGATTATTTATTGATCAGCTACATCTCCTGGCAAGGATCCAGGGCAGATCTCTGCTAGGATTTTTCTCAGGTTTATGTTAACATGACAAGCCCACTCCCATTCCAGCCACAGATCCATCTCCACCTCCAGCATCCTCACCACGTTCTGTGTGGTGACATCTCAAAGGAACAATTATTTTATTGGAAGTCCCACCACCCCAAGGTGCAGCCCTTGCAGCTGAGCTAACACTGGGGCTCAGACTAAAGTGAACTTATTCTTCTGTTTTATCTAAACTGCTATGACATCTAGAATCACTGAGGGGTTTGGGTTGGAAGGGACCCTAAAAATCATCTCTTTGCAGCCCCTCTTCTGTGGGCAGGGACACTCCAGTGTCCTGTCCAGCCTGGCCTTGGGCACTGCCAGGGTGGGACAGGCACGGTCCCAGTGCTGAGCAAAACCCAGCCCTGGGGAGTCCTGCACTGAAACTTAAAGGGGAGCACAGAAAACTGCACTGAAAATTAAAATAAAAAAACCCCATGTTTCCAGCTTCAACTTATCCATTAAAAAGCCTTCAGAGAATGAATATAGTGCAGTTCCACTGTGAAATGTGGAAGACACCACATAACAACACCCAAGTCAGATTTGTCAGAAGCAATTCATTACCAACGTGGGTCAGTAATCAGAAAGTTTATTGCGTATCACTTAAATCAAATTTCCTTGTGCTGTGAGGCGTAGGACAATCAGGCAGAGATAACTTTACAGAAATCACAGGCGTGCTCAGTGCCTGTCTTTCAGAGAATTAGCTGCAGACAATACAAAGCCTCACCATCAATCAGGCAAATGACAGAGCCGCTGCCTGTGATCAGAACTCTCTTGTATTTACGTCCCAAAATAGCTCTGCTAGAGATAATCATGTCCCACATTTCTGTCTGCAAATCACTGTCACAGCACACCAAGCAGCAGCAGACAGCACGAATGAGCACCCAAACAGCAACTGGAATGATGTGGGAAGCAGGGATGGTGTCTGACAGGATGCTGTTCCATTTGCAGTGTAGAGCCCTCACAAAATTTTCAGGAAAACAAAGGAAACAACGTATTAAAGCTTTTTAGAAGGGCTTTTGCTAGATATTAAATGGTGATCCATGAAATCCAAGCTTTAGAGTTTGCAAATACTAAGCTTTTAACACAATCTCTCCATTGCTGTCCCTGTCATTTTCAGAAGGTTTATTTGTATTTTTTGTCTGAGTAAAGCGCGCTCTGGAATTACCCTCAGGCTTAGGGGAACAATCAGCAGCGAGGCTGGAGCTGATTCCTGCAATAATGGCTTTGCAGCCTGCTGAAATCAGGGAATCAGATGCCCATCACTTTCCAGCAGGCTAACTTTATGTTTTTGGGACATGGCCCCTTGCTCTCAGCTCAAACTGCAGAAAGCACCTGCTTGCTTTTTCCCCTCTGTGGATTAGCTTCAACAAAATAAATTCCTTGAACCCATTTCAGTGGAGAGAGCGGCCCCACCACCTCCCTGGGCAGGCTGTTCCAGGGCTTGACAACCTTTTCAGGGAGACTTTATCCCTAGGATCCAACTTAAGTCTCCCCCGGCACCACTTGAGGCTATTTCCTCTTGTCCTTGTTATTTGGGAAAAGAGATCCCACCCCTCTTTGGCAGCGATGGGTCCACAGGCACAAAGTAATTCCCCTAAGGACCAGTGAGACATTTCAGTGTCCTCTGGTTGCTGCTCAAGTCCTGCTGCTCCCTAAAGCAGTTCCAGAGGGGTGTCAGGATGAGCCAAAGCTCCCAGAGCTGCTCTGGGCTGGCAGTGGGCTGGGGCACTCACCTGGCACAGGCTGAGGGCAGTGTGCTCTGGCAGGGGCTGCGAGGGCAGGCTGCAGGACACGTTCTGCAGCTGCTCCAGCACGGAGCTGGGGCTCGGAGACCTGCCCCTGTCCCGGCTCAGCGCCGACAGGATGGGCTGGTACGCACTGGGGACCTGCAGCTGAGAGCCAGGAAACATCCCAGATTATCCCAGAGAGGGAGAGGGAGAGGGAGAGGGAGAGGAAGAGGA
>WEIU01008869.1:386888-401232 GCA_013389925.1 Aegithalos caudatus
AAACATCCCAGATTATCCCAGTGAGGGAGAGGGAGAGGGAGAGGGAGAGGGAGAGGGAGAGGAAGAGGAAGAGGAAAGGTCAAAGCTTCATTTTTTCAATGGCAGTTCAGGTCTAGCTGCCATGAGTTTCTGTGAACAAGAACTGATAGAAGAGAGAAAGAAAACCAACAGAACTTTGACACTGCAGAGAGCAAGAATGTGAGGATACACTAAGACAGACAATTTTTGTATTCTCCATATGAAAAATCAGTTTTCATTTTTTTTCTTTGTATTTCTACTAAACACATGGAAACCATTTTTCTTATTGTGGTGGGAATCTTTTTCTAATTTTAAGGGAAACAAAAGGAAAAATAATCAAAATGGTTTTTAGCCTCCTATATTTTTGAAGTTAACAGTAAACTTCAGAAATTGCTACTTTTCCGCCTTTTTAATATAGTAAGTATTTTATTTAACAATGAATTTCCTTTGTATTCCCACCTTCCCATAGTGGCTAAAACTTCTGCTTATGCATACCCAAAAGCATTTATAATTGAGGTACAACAATAAGTGCCATTAAGGAAAACTAAGCAGGGAGGAGGGTCTGTGACTACGTGATTTATGCACATTCTGCCATTATGGAAAACAGCTCAGAGCACTGTCCTACCATGGGCTTCGTAGTGGGCGTCACCAGAGACCATGGAAGTGTTGAAGAAAGCACAACTTGCACACCTGGGGAAATACAAACACAAATGAGAGTGTTAACAGATCTGATTTTTTTATATCAGATACTCAATTTTATATATGTATATATTCCCACCTCAGGCTGAATCAGTTCTAACTGAAAGCAACAGATTTGCTGTTCTGTGGATTTTATTTAATTGCAGTACTGTAGCCATACAGCCTTGTTTCAAAAATTTAATTTTCGTGTTCTCTCATCAGTTTCATTCCATCATATTATTACAGATGAGCATTGCAGTAGTTTATGTCTTACATACTTAAATCTTTGTTTGCAAACAGGACATTTCAAGAGTTACATCGCAATAAAAAAGGCCAGCAGTACAGTTACAACACTGACATCCATCTTTCTCCTCCAGCTCTTTCCCAACATTTACAGAAATTCTTTACAGTCTGGGTTTTTTTAATCCTGTCTTATCAGAAATAAATAATGATTTATGGGCAGTTCTGACAATTTAATGGAAGATCTTGTTTTATTTCTGTGTATGAGACAAACTGGGTCTGGGAATGTTGGGACACTGGAAAAATGAGGTTCAAGCCTCAGCTCCCATCTCCAGAGGCTGAAATGGACTCAAAACTTGAGTCTGAATTGTCCAAGTGCCAAACAAAATCACACCCACAAAGGCAAGCTCAGCGAGGCTTTTCCACATCAGAAAATCTGTGCTATTTCAATATCTGAAACACATTCCAAGCCAGAGGAAATACTCCCACTGCTTGCAGCAAAACTGAGGAGCCCTCAAATGAAAGAGCAGGGGTAGAAGTGGTGCACTGAAAATGACCATATGAGCATGTCAGAAATGATTTGTCAGGACAGAAAGAATAAACTTGATTCTGGATGCCTTCCAGTTGCTCCATTTTAAAGACATTGATCTCTTTCTCTGCAAAGCAATTCGTTAGTCATTTGTGACAGAGAAATAAAATTTTCTTCTAATCTACATCTTACCAAGAGTTATTATTTGCCAGGAGCGTGGAATTTCAGTGCAATCCAACACCAGCTGCATAATGGATCCATTTCTCTCACAGATCCAAAAGGAACATGAACATTCATTCAATTAAAAACCAGGCTGTCTTGTTTTCTTATGTCAAAGCACATTACCCTGCTTCAACCCTGCTAGAAATCCTCCAAAATCAATAAAGAGATATAATAACCTTCCTTTACTATGCTGATTACTATTGTAATACCCATTGCTTCCTCTGAGAATATTCTCATTTCATACATTTAGTGGGAAATTTTATAAAATCTGATCAGTCTATTATTTTGAAGAGAAAAGCCAAAAATTAAATCGTCACATTTCTCAAGTGCTCCAAAACACCTGATCACATTAAAACAATGTCGGCTTGGAATGTTTCTGACTAATTAAAATATATATATATATACCTGGCATCCCTTTACATTTGAATTCCTAAGCCCCTAGAAAACACACATCCAGCTCCACTTTCAGTGAAGAGGCTATACATTCCTTTTTCACAGCATCCTGATATTTGCTCGCAGGGGCTGAGGGCCCTCTCCTGCTGTGTGTAAAACACACCCAGCTCCTGCACCCTGTTTCTAAGGCAGGAAATGTCATTTTTAGGCCAGGCCTGGGGCTCCCCAAGGCTCTCAGAGCGCTCTGCTGGCTGTGAACTCACCGATGGCAGCAGTGATGCACAGCTGCACCTCACAGGGCTCAGGGCCCTCTCCCAGTGCGTGTACAACAGTGAAAAACAGTGTAAAACAGTGTACAAGAGTGTACATCAGTGTAAAACAGTGTAAAACACACAGGTACTGTACTCTGAGTGTTTCTAGGACAGTTCCTCAGGCTCCCCAAGGCTCTCAGAGCTGCAGCACTCACCAATGGCAGCAGTGAAGTAGAGCAGCACCTCACAGGGCTCAGGGCCCTCTCCCAGTGCGTGTACAACAGTGTAAAACAGCGTAAAACACACACAATTCTGCACACTCAGTGTTTCTATCAGCCCCACAGACACCCCAAGGCTCTCAGAGTTGCAGCACTCACCGATGGCAGCAGTGAAGTAGAGCTGCACCTCGCGGGGGCTCAGGGCCCTCTCCCAGATGACGAACTCGTCGAAGGCCCCGCTGAGGCCGCGCTGGGCCGCGCCGCCCTCGCCGCCCGCCTGCAGCTCGGCCGTGCCGCCGTCGCCGTAGTCGTGGAAAACCTTCCCCTCGGGGTCCGTGCTGCTCAGGCTGCCGTTGACGTACACCTTCAGCCCTTCCCTCCACTTCCAGGTGAAGAGGACGTGGGTCCAGTGGGGACCTGCAAGGCGTCGGGGGTCACAGAGAACGCGCGGGCAGCCCCACCCCGAGCCCCCTGCTGGGCCTGGGCGCTGCCCTGGAGCTGCCGGGGAAGTGCTGCAGGTGATTCATGGATTTATGGATTTATGATTTATGGAATGCTACTGCTGCTGCTGTGCCCATCCATCTCTGCCCCCTGTGGAAGCCCATGCCTTGGCAGGATGCCCGTCGGCTCTGTCTGACCCTGTGCTCGCTGCAGCTCCATAAATTTCACCTGCTGAGAGCTGCTGGCCAACATTCCAGGTATCTTCACTACTGCCTCAAAACTCAGCTCAGCAAAGACTGCCAGAGCTGGAGAACAAGCAAATGAATGACTCGAAAGTTCTCAGTTTCCTTGTTACGCTTGAGAGGCAGAAAACACAATATTAATTTTCACTTGGATTGGATGATCCATGAACGTGTGAATTATTCTTGCCATTTGCAGCTTTTCTCTTAAAACAAGATTTCTAAATCGATTCATTAATGTTTATGAAACTGCTACCACGAGTCCTATTTTAACAATCTATAGGTAGTCAAATTAGGACAAGAAAACATTTATTGAATGCCATTAACATTACTGGAAGACCAGAATTTGTTCCAGTCAGTGGATATTACTGCTCCCCAGCAATGCACAGCTTAGATAGAAGCAGTGAGATATGTGATACACCAAAATGTTTATTAATGCTATGGCTTGGCATAGAAAACCTGACACTCAACAGAAAACAGGATCATGAAAGCACCAAGCAGCAGTTAGAGAGTTACCAAATAAAGCCTGGATTCAGCAGAGAGCAGCCTTTGGGATACACTGGGAGCTGTCAGGGATTAATCTGCATTCTTTGCTCATGTTTCCATCCACACATGCATGGATCCACGGAAGTCAATAAGGACTGTGCTCCACACACAACTGGAGGCTGGATCCAAGGGCTGTTAGTGAATGGCAAATGTTCTATAATACATCACTGCTTTTCAGTTTGCATTTGATCTCTCCCTCCCCACACCAAGAGAATTCTTAAGCACAGAGGTCTGGAGCTATTTTTATACACCCTCTTCTGTCTCCTGAAGTTGTGCTCTGCTCACTACCTCTGTCTGCAAGAACAAAGCAAAATGTAACAAAGAAATTGGGTTTGTTTTCAGCACACAGCTTTACCTGGTGGACTAAAGCTTGCTCTCCACTTCATCATTGCATCGCCCCGGGTGTAAAATTCCACGGAGCCTTCACCTTCGTTTGAGCAGATTTTGAAGCCACTGGAAATTACCCGTCCACCTGAGGCAGGGAGAAGCTTGGCCTCTTGGTCTTGAGTCTTCCAGAAAAAGGAAAATGTTACCCCTGAGGAAAGCAAGGGAGAGGAGACTTGAATGAAAAAACAAGTGCAATTAAAATTTTCCAGTGTGTAGAATACAGACAGTGGGAAAGTTTTTGAGGACAGATCATCTGCTGGCATAAACCAGGACAGCATTTTTAAAAACAACAATGCTCCAGCAGTTTAAACCAAATAAACAATCGCTTCCTTTGTTCTGCATCCCACGAACACACCCAGGACACAGCAGTGACCACCGTGTCCTGAGCAGCTTCTCAGGGAAAACCAAAGTTCTTTGGTCTCCAAAAGGCACCTTCACTTTTCCTGGTGTTCCCCAGAGCCCACCACAGCCAGACTGGACACACTGGACAGTGTGTCACTGGACAGTGACCATTTCTGAGCTCCCCAGCACTGCCTGGCTCCAGCCCATCCCTCCAACAGCTGAATTCCTCAGCATGTTGTCACCTGTGTCTGCACCTTTCAGTGCACCCCTAGCTCCTGAAAGCAAAGTGTAAACTAAGGGGATAACTGTAAAAGAAAAGATTCTGTGTCCCCCACCTACATAAAAATAATTATCCCGAAAATACAACACAATCCTGCAAGTGCACACGTGATTAACTTTGTCCACAAATAATCCTCTTCAGTTCACAGTAAATTTCACTATTATCCTGTAAAACAGAGCAGCTCTCCAGGCCACATAATAGTGAATAAATGTAATTTCCATAAGCTGGCTTTCTTTAATAAAGGCTGCCCCAGAAGGTTTCACTTGCACACAAGTGGCAAATCAAACCTCACTCATACTCACTTTTGTTGACTACAGCTTCTCCAAATGGGTTCAAGCCAAGGAATCAGAGAACGTTCTCTTGCATCCTCCACAAATGTTTCTTTTGACTGAAAATGCCACTCCCGTGAGCCCAAAGTGCTTACAGAAAACCATTGTTTAAAGATTACTTGAGAAGGAGCAAATCGGGGAAGAATTTGTTTTCTCAAGTGAAAATAACAGCCCTGAAGTGTTGTGAAATTCAGCCTTAGAAGAAACAGGGGGGGTTTGTTTCAGGGGTTATTGTATTTCACCTGGGAAGATCCCAACACCTTTTCCAAAGGCATTCCCTGGTTAAATGTGCTTGACATCACTTTCAGACAAACACATCAAGGGATGGCTAAGCAGCAGCAGCAGCCGGAATAAATTTCACTTTACCCTCACCATAGATGCATTTGATTTGAAAAGACCCAGACACATTCTCTAGACAGACAGATGTTACCTTTTTTCCTTTTTTTCCTTTTATTAATACCTGCTACAGTGACTTAGTGTTTATTATTTATACGATTTCTTCTCCTCACATTTTATCTGCCGAACATTTCAATGTTTTATGCCTTTAATGTTCTTGTTTGTGAGATACTGGGAGTGCTGTGATACTACAGAAATCATTTATTCTGATTGTTGTGTTGTACTATAGATGTTGAAAGAATACGACTCGCTGATGATGTTTATTTCCCGGTGGCACGGAAGGAAGCCTGGAAAGACCCAGCAGGTATCACAGGCACAGGTACAGCAGGATGCTGAACCCCTTTTCCACCCCCTCAGGTGACAGGCGTGCACCAGATGCTCTCTGAGTGCTTGCCAGGCTCTTCAGCAGCTCAGTGATCCTATTTCAAGCCACGTTACCCACCTGAAGGATGGCCCAAATCAATGAAAGCAAGGAAATTCAATATTAACAATGCTGCTCAAGTTTAGGGATTGCTGGAGCTCAGAGAAAGCCACCATTGCCTATGGAACCTTCCATTTCCATGGAATTCTGAGTCTCTAGTGAATGCCCTGTGTGAGTGGCCAGGCAAATGTTTGCTTTGACTGTCACACACAATTTCCATCATCAACGCTTGTCAAAACTTTCACTTTGTGATCCTAAACCAAGAGAAAGGGAGGAGAAACAGAATGAAGGGATTTCAGCACGAAGACAAATGGATTCCATAACACCAGAGACCTAAAAGTTTTCTTATCTCTAGAGATAAATCTAAAAACCCCAAGCCCACTCCTGCAAAGAGGTCACAGTGAATCTGAGTAGCTGGTGGTCAATTCTGATTTAAATTGCAGTTAGAAAAGACTAAATTTTCAGCAATCAATGCTCAACTGTTTTAAAATCAATAAAGTGTCAAGGCTGATTTTTAGATTTCATCCCAGGGAGGAAAGAAACAATGATTATTGAATAACATAATTTGGCAGCAAAAGAAAAGTCAATCATAATTAATGAATTTCTCACCTTCAGGCCCACAAGCCTCTGGGTTGCTAATGCAGGAATTCCGATAGCTTCCAAAGAAGAGGAAGGTGACCCCTTTCTTTTCAGTCACGTAAATTCCTTTGTTCACCATCCCTTCTACAATATCTAAAGCAAAAGCAAAATCCAGTTTAACATTCACATAAGGGAAAACTTCCTGCAATCACGATTTATCCAACTCCTATAGCTCTGACGTTTATCTTGCTCCAGCTACATGTTTTTGTTACTTTCTGTTTGTTATTCTTTTTGGTGTTCTTTATTTTCAGTTTGCCAGGTTCTGTTCGTTCAGTTTCTCTGTTTGTTTCCATTTGTCAGTGGTTTGTTGTATTTTTTAAGGCCACACAGACACCTCTTTTATCTCAGGTTTGTAAATATTACGCTGCTATCCACTCAGCTCTGTGGTTAACTAAGACTGTTGGACAGAACCCATACACCAAAAATTATTATTTCAAAGCGATCTGGGTGAACTTCATGTTCCCAGAGTTTTGAATGCCAGGCACTCCCTGGAGGTGTCTTACTGCTAGGCTGAGCCAGTCAAGAAATTCTTTAACCAATTTAAATGGAACAAAATAGTGTTTCTTCGTTTCATTTTCTGAAAGGGCAAGTTGGTGCTCAAACCCCACTTTTCACTAAAAACTAACTCAGAGAAATTTCAAGGGACGAGACAGAGATAATTTCCTTTTCAGACATTGCTGTGGTGTCCTTGGCACTTGGAAAGGCTATTGCTTTTCTAACTTGCATAGTGACTAATTTGCAGGTGATTTTCTGTGTTCCCTCCCAAAGAAAAGCACTCTTGATTCATCTCCCTCCAGCTAAAGCACACGAATCCCCTTAGCACAAAACCCCTGATATTTGTTTACTACAGGAGCCTCATTAAGGTGTGAGAGTGCAGTTGACAGATGATGATGGGGAGTTGTTCTCACTTGTCCTGACTGATTTCAGCAATGAAATAGAAACAAGAGGAAATCACAACCAAAACCCACCATCAGAGCCTTCTGCTGGGTTAAAATGCTATAATATTGAACTGTCTGAGCACACAGAACATCTCCTGTCACCACCATCGCTTGGGATGGCATTTCTGCAAGGACTCTGAACATTCAGAACCTCGGCTTTAGGACCTGTCTTCATAATTTCTTCTGGAAAAATATTGGGAAGAGCTGCTCTGAGGGAGCTCCAGCAGTGAGGAGACATTTTCCTTTTCTGAGTGAGTGCAGTGAATGCAAGTTTCAATGCTCTCTTACTTCATCCCACATCCTTATTTAAATATCAGCTTTCAGGTATCTTCCCCTCCCTCTGAGGAGAAAACCATCAAGCCCTGCCTCCAAGTGACAAATAAAATTCAGTTTATTTTAGAAATGTGAGTGTGTATTATGGAGTAAATCAAGCATTTCTAAGTTCTTCTCAAGGCACCTGAATTATGAATTCATCTCTCCAGGAAAATCCCCATAAGGTAATTTCCTTTGCCACTGGTGCCACTCTCTATAATGTTCATATTGAACATATTTTATTATGTGAGAACTATGCAAATGGTCTATAAAGCAGATAAGAGAGGACTGAAAGGAATTAGGGTCATTTGAAGTTCATCATTAATAGAGTTCCCATTTGCCAGCACACTCTTTCTGTTAGAGAGTAAAAATCTGTGGGTTTAGTATTCCAATAAAAATTCTTACTCTCTGAGCAGCACAAGTGACAGTTTTACCATTTCCATCCTCCTCCTAAGGTCAGGTTTTCTGACAGTGTGATTGATGTGAGTTAATGCCTAAGGTAAAATGGGCACGAGGCTGTATTTCAATTGCACCCAAACAGCACAAATGCAATTACTGAAATTGAGGCATTGGAGCTGCTGTAGCTCAGACTGGTCTCCAGTCTGCCAGGCTCCTGCCTGGGAGTTGTCATTTTCTGTTCTTCCTTTGATCTCCTACTGAGTGGATGTTAAAAAAATAATAATAGAAGGACATACATAGAGAGATTTGTTTCACAAAAAAAACCCAGAACCAACAACAACCAAAAAAAAACCCCAAAAAACCCAAAAAACGCCAGCAACAACAAAAACCCAAGAAAAAAACCAAAAGAAACCATCATGTTAAGACAAGTTGTCCTGACTGACACCATCTCACTTCCAGGCTTTGCAGATCTGCTTGCACTTGTCTTTCTTAATGTGTCCCCTAAAATCTATTATAAACCAGTGAAAAACAGAGGGATTCTTTTCCATTTTAGCCTTGAAAGACAAGAAGAAAATTAACCTGTTTATCCTCACATGTTCCTCTGAAATGTCATCTCTATTTCTTTTAAATGTCATCTCTGTTTCATCTAAGCCTCAGAAATTTCTGTTTTGGAGGATCCCTGGGGCCCACTCTCCTGTGGGATTCCCATGGGGATGCTTCTCCCAGAATTGCAGCAAGCCAGGTAACATTGCAGGGGTGCTTTTTCAATAATGTGTGACAGTGTAATAATAGTAGTAATAATAATAATAACACTTATACCACACGACCACTTGAACCCAAACTCAGAGTCAATTCTGAATCCAACGTTACAAGAACCATCCACGCCTGACAAATGCAGAACAAAAAAAAACTGATTCCTCACCTACAGTTGCAGAGAAGTTAGAGTAGGCAGAGTCATTGGTATTTACAAAGGTAGAGTTATGGGAGGGAAGCACAGTGAAGTTGTGGATTCTTAGAGCTGGGTGGAACAACAAAAGAAAATCAGCAAATAAACAAAACCATGAATAAACACAATCGGTAATGAATTGGCCAGTTCATATCTCTCAGCACAGCACAAATCTCAGCTTTGGTGAGGAGTGGCCTTTACATTTAGCACACAAGCACTGCTGAGGAGCTCCACCTGCTCAGGGAAATGCACGGCACAAAAAGGATGTTTTCTTCACAGGTACTGAGAGGAAAAAGCTGCAGAGCCCAGCTGCAGACGTGGGGCTATGGGTGCACTGCTGCTGGCAGGGGACAGTGCAGGTGTAACAAAAATCACTGTCCTGGTCAGGAGTGTGGCTGCCAAGCCCCAGGTCCAGGTTTGGCTCCCCAGGAGGGGATGTGGCCACCTGGAGCAGGGCCCGGAGAGCTGAGGGCTCAGGGTTTGATCCATTGGTAACAACTCTCACCTGGAGGTGGAAAGATGTGCCAGGCCCTCCTTATTTGTACCCAGGGAGCACATCAGAGCAATGGGCACAAATCAAAATACAAGAAACTCCATCCAAATAGAAGGAAACCTCCAGCTTTTTTATGTCTGACAATAAAGTTTTATTCTCTAATTTTTTTTTCTGATTTTGAAAATTTAACAGTGTCTTGCACACTGTAATTGTTTGCCCTGGGCAGGCAAATAAAGCCTGATGAAAAGCCCATGAAAGTAGATGGAGAGACATTGATTTGGGATTTAGACCAATTGAGCTCACAGAAGAAAAAGACAAAAGCTCTTAGGAAAAGAAAAACACACACAAAAACCTCCAGATAAAAATGCATGGAAAAGTAGGGGTCAGATGAAAAACCTGAGCATGGCCACTTTCTTTTTATTTGCTATATTTTGAGCTGATTGTTTCCCTTCGATTGCCTCTAGTGCTGAGATTTCCAAAACATTAATTTGCTGACACACTCTCACCACACGAATGCTTTGAGAGATATAAATCTGGCTTCACACACAATGACTTCAACAAATAAAATGGATTAACGTGACAGACAGATTATGATGCTTCAAGGATTTAAGACGAGAAACATGGAATGAAAATAATTGCATGATATGATGAGTGGAAAAACAAGAAAGGCTGCAATAAACAGAAGAGTTGTGTAATCAGAATGGAACCAAAACCAAATTGTCACCTGGAGTAGATTACAACAATAAAGAGCACTTTTCTTGTATATCAAAGTGAGATATCAGATACATAAAACCTCTGCTGGAGGCACTGAAATAATATCTGTGTCTGATAGGGCACAGTCTAAGCAACTGAGAGGAGTTTGAGCCATCCAATGCAGCACTGGAGAGAGAACTCAGCACTGTCAGGACTGCACAAACAAAGTCCTCTGGCTATCGAAATCCCCTGCAAGGAGTTGTAAGACAAAATCCACCAAATTCTTTCAGCAAAGTCCTGCAGCTGGCTCATTTATAAATTTCTTTAACAGTGTGTCATAACAGGAGTCAAAAGAGATTTCCCAGTGAGTCCCTTTCCTGCAAGTGAAGATTTGCAGGGTCAGGAACCTCAGCTGCTCTGCTTTCTCTCTTCCCAGATACTGAAAATATTTATGAATTTTTCTGAAATAAAATCAAACGAAATTTGAAAACCAATCTAACATCAATTGTCTTTTTCCAAGAGCTGTATTTTATATATGTGTATATATACAAGTATATATGTATTTAACACGTAACAGATATAATCTATATATAACATATGTAATATATATGTGTGTATATATAAATAATTTCCAAGCACCTTCAAAGCAGCTTTGTTGTAACCTGATTGCCAGAACAGTGCTTGACTCTTTTTGAAACCACATGAAGTTCAGGGTCTGGACTTTAAATTACTTCAACACACTTTGAGAGAACAAAGTATATGGCAACTTTTGTAAGCCAAATTATTATTCTATCGAAGTCAGTAGGAAAGCTGCCATCAGCTCCTAATGGAAGCAGAATATTGCCCAGATATATTTCTGGTCAGGCAATTTCATTCCTCTCAGTCATTTTGTGGGAAGTTAGGTCAAAGTTCAGGCTTAAAATACTTGAGCACCTCTACAATAAAGGGATTTGGATATTTATAGACCTTTTTCCCCACTTAAGAGCAGAGGTTGATATTGCCATTTTGGCACACGGGGAATATTTGGGGAACACCCAGCAGACTTTGTGTGAGGAGCACCGGGAATGCTCAGCCTGGGATTGCCAAAGTGCAGCAGAGGAAAATCAGCTCAGGGGCCATCCCTGAGGGAGCCCTGGGCTTCAGGGGCAGGCAGAGCTCAGCTGAACATCCCAGCTGGAGGGAACAGCCCTGCAAGGACAGAGCTCTGAGGGGCACAGGGCCTGGAAAAGCCCTTTGGTTCTTCCCTCTGGGAGCCCAAGCCCTCACAACCCACTCTGAGAGTCCAGGGGAGCTTTGCCTCAGCAAACCCGCCTGGTTCTGCCCAGCTGGAAGGAGGACTGGATCAGTATGAACTCATGCAATACCCAGCTGAGAGCTCACACTTTTCTTTCTGCAGACGCTGCATGCAGCGTTCAGAAGGGCATGAGGAGCTGGGGCATTTAACTCCTTCCAAAATCAAAAGGAAGGAGAAATCTTCCCTGCTGGCAGAGCCATAGATCTCAGACCCTGAGTGTACTAGAGCATGCTGTGCATGTACCAGAGCAACTAATAACAATGTGAGTTCAATGACTCTTTGGATCATAAACCTTTTCTCTTTATAACCTCAGCAAGGCGCAGACAGCCCATAAAACCTCCGAGAATGCTCCATAAAAATCGGCTCACAAATACAACATCATTTGGGTATGGGAGCCCTGCAGAAACATTAACTGGGAAGAAATCTCAACCTCTGAGCTTCAAAAGTTAACCCCTTTCTTATCTCCTGCTGCCCCCGTGATCCCAGGCAGGCACTGGCAGCTGAGCTGTTGCCATTGCCAGGGACTGCTCTGTCTACCTCCGTTTGTGTCCCGAAACTCGTGAATTCCATCCACGTCCTCCAATGGCCAGTAATGGGAAGCTGATGCCAGGACTTTGAACCCTTTCAAGAAACACAGGTTAAAAGATTGTTAAATAAAAGACCAACAAGGTATGTAACAAGTCTCCACAGAAAATAACCGTAAAAGAGGTCAAAAGGTTAAGTAAACCAAAATATTTTATGTAAATCAAGTGTGGCACACAAACGAGACCATACATCAAAGCAGCAGAGTAGATTAAAGCCATATCACTGATTACCACTGCAGAAAACCTGCTTTTAAATCCCAGCTGATTTTCATTTTAATTGCAGTTAAAACGTGTAACAATCTCTGACTAAATCTCTGCTCGAGTATCTGGCTGCACTCACTGAAGGAAGAGCTGAGGAGTCATTCCAGAGTCATTTCCAGATTTTACTGAGATTTCCAGCACGTGCTGGACAGCCCAAAGCACTGGGATGGGAACACACGAAGGAATGCTCAGCTCTGCAGCAAATATCACAGCTCCTGCCTCCTCCAGAGGTAACTGAGGCATCCAAGGAGTTTGATTTTCCTGGGAGAGCAGCTTCCAGAACGTTAAGCTGCAGATGGAAGAGCTCCCACCTCCCCATCCAGACCAGCTCCTTCTCCAGAACCTTCTCCACACCCCAAAACCACAACAACCCTTTGGGGCTGGTGGAAACCATTAAGTTCTCCTTAGCAAGAGGTGGAGAAGCTGACCAAGGCCAACACCTGCAGGTTTCCACTGGCATTCCTGTCTGCACAGCCTGACTGCCCAGAGCTTGAACAGATTTTGGGACATGGGGTCACTTAAACGTCATCAGCAGCAGGCTGCCCAAAACAACCAAAACTTCTGCTGAGATAACAATTCTATTTTATGGCAGGGCATTAATAGCGTATAAAAACATGAATTGTGATTTCTTACTATCTTGCTAGCTGCAAGAAACCCTTTCTTTTCAAAACAATTAATTTAATCAGATGTGATGAAATAAGCTGAGCATGTCCTACAGCTAAGGAAGTTTGGACAAGCTGATACAGATACACAGAGGTTTTTCCATGAGTGCACCATCATGGAACATCATCCTTCGAGTGTGAGGCACATTTCTTTGGGGGGAGAGCTGGGGAGGGCACAGAGGATAGCAGGGACAGAGAGGAGGATTTCTTACACCTGGTCTCTTCTTCTCTGCCCCACAACCAGTTTTCATTCCCAAGCAATCCTTCAAGAGACTGAGGTGTGAAGGTGACAGAGGAAAGTTTGTTAAAGCCCACTTCAGGTGTCAAACCTCACAAAATCCCCCCACAGCTAACGTGCAAATTAAATTAACCCAAGCCAGAGCAGTGCCCTTTGGCCCCTGCAGTTCATCCCTCACCTTTCCTCACTTCTGAGATAAAACAGTTTGTCTCTTTGAAACTTGCTGTCATTTTATGTCCTGGACACACACCAGATTCCTGTACCGTGGATATGAAGGTGCAAAAACTTTGTTAAAGTGCCCAATGCCCACCCTGGAGAGCACTTTGATGGCCTCCATCCTCATGGTGCAGCTTGAGGTGTGACACAGATGGGATCCTAAGATTTTTTTTTTTTTTTGAGTTGATAAAATTGCTAAACTTCTCAATAGGCAATAGCAGATCTGAGGAAACAGAACTCAAAGTTCTGCATCTTGTGGGGATACAAGAATTACTTAGACTTGCTTCCAAAGTCAACTACACCAGAGATATCTAACAAATGATTCATAATTGGATTCATTAATCCAGGATCTATTCTTAGCCCACCTAACTAAATGTTTGCCGTTATCATAGAGGTTTTCCCCCACGGAGGGAGCAGAGCACAGACAAGGTGAGGATGTCTCCTGGCTTCTGTGCTCCTCCATCTCCCTGGGAGGCAGAGAAGGGCACAGCTGCCAACAAGGCCAGGGACACTGCCAGCCTCGGGGACAAGGACGCACAGCAGAGCATCACCTGGACATCCCAGGCAGCCCAAACTCAGCCGAGACGTCTGGAAGCAGATCCGTGTTGCCCTGAATGCAAAGGCCTTTCCGAGGCCAGGCTGAGGAGAGCCCAGGGCTGGCTCCAGGGCAGGCAGCACCCGCCAGGGTGGCTCCAGAGGCTCCGCAAACCCGCACACAAACCCGCACATAAACCCGCAC
>WEIU01008870.1:0-20583 GCA_013389925.1 Aegithalos caudatus
TTTTTTTTCCTGTTAATTACCTTCTGTTTGGTGCGTTTCTGTGAGTCTCCTACGGCCGGGCCGGGGCGGCGTTGCCATAGGGATGCTGAAAGCATCCGGGAGGGGATTTGCCATCGGGGGCATTGGATTTGCCGTGGTTTGAGCCCCGGGCTCAGCAGGGATCTGGGGATCGGCTCCAGCGTTGTGCCACCTTGTGCCACCACCCCAGGGTGAGCCCTTGATGTCTTGGGAAGGCTGACCTGGGACAGAAACTGGACAGTGCTAAGAGAATAAAGTAGGAATTTATTAAAATTTAAGGGTACATCTTGGGCAGTACAAGAGCCTGGTCAGGTCTGCACCGAAGGTGGACCCAAAATGTTCACAAAATGGATGACCAGACACAAGGTCTCACACTTTTATAAGTTTTGGTCGATTTGCTTATTGGGGTTTAATTGTCCAATCACAGCTTCAAAATACGAAGTCCCATCCTTGTTGTTTTCTCCATTGTTTATGCTTTTGGGCCTGAAAACTTGTAACTGTTATCCTTGGTCTTGAGCAGGAAAAGGATTTGTTTTGTCTGCCTACCTTGTGAAGAGAGCTTACTAACACTTAATGTGAGGCTCAGAACTACACCCCTAGGCAGCACAGAATCTGAAATACATGAAAGCTGAAATTTAAGGCATCACTTCTAGTCCTGTGGGGTTGCCTGGCATGGGACAGGGGCACCACAGGGCTGTCCATTCCCTTGTGGGCTGTGTATTCCCAAGTGCCAAGGGCTCAGCTAAAGATGCTGGTCCTCTGAAACCACTCAGGAATTGATCTGTTCTGCACATTTCCCCTGGAAACGAACGAATCTGGAGGCATGTGCAATTCCAGCAACATCCAGATATAATTGGGAGGGTTGTTGTGCATAAATAACAGCTGTGAGCTGCAGCTGTTCCCACCTGTGCTGAGGGAGAAGGGGAAGGTGTGCTGGGCCTGACAGAGCCAGAGGTGTCCTTGCCTGTTCCCATGTCCATGCCCTTGCCTGGATGTCCAGGGCAGGGATAGCCATGGCTGGGACAGGCAGTGGGAATTACCATTTTTTGCACTCTTGTGTTGTTAATTGAACCAGTGCTGTAGTTCTGCCCTTCATTAATCCCTCAATGTTTCCCAAATCCCACTTTGGGGCTGGAGAGGTTGCACTGCCCCCCTTTTTTTCTTTTCCCAGTCCTTGGTGGGAGGGAAATGTGGCAGGGCCTTGCCCTCAGGTCCTTTCCATGTGCTGATCTGAGGGACCTGCATGGATGCTGAGGTGCTTCCTCTGCCCATCCCAAAGTGTCCAGCCCCATGTCTCTGGGGAATAATGCCCAGTTCTCTTGGGGAACAGAGCGGGGGAAGTAAATCTTTAGAGAGTAAAGTTAAAGGGAGAGCAGCTGAGGGATCTGGGGGGGCTCAGCTGGAGAAAAGGAGGCTCAGGGGGGACCTGGTGGCTCTGCACAACTCCTGACAGGAGGGGACAGCCAGGGGGGTCAGGCTCTGCTCCCAGGGAACAGAGACAGGAGGAGAGGGAACTACAGGAGGAGAGGGAACTGCATCAAATTGTGCCAGGAGAGGGTCAGGCTGGACACCAGGAGGAATTTCCTCATGGAAAGGGTGGTCAGGGACTGGAAGTGGCTGCTCAGGGAGGTTTGGATTCCCCATCCCTGGAGGCGTCCAAGGAAGGATTGGATGTGGCACTCAGTGCTCTGGGTTGGGGACAAGGTGAGGATTGGTCACAGGTTGGATTTGATGACCTTGGATGTCATTCCCAACCTGGATGACTCTTGGATCCTGGGATTCTTGCTCCCTGCACACCCCAGTCCCCTCAGCAAGACAGGAGGTCACTCTCTCTCCCTGTGATTCCATTCAGTCCATCCTTGGCTCCCTCATCCATGTGGCCCGTGCTCTGTTGCCTTGTGTTTGGAGATGAGCAAACAGCCCGAATTTTGGGAATGTGGAGTTTTTGCTGTGCCACCAACACTGAGACTCTGCATGCATTTAAAATGCCACATGATTATTCTGTCCTTTAAGCTGAAACAATTTCTAATGGCATTCATGACGACTTTCTCAAAAGCCAGTGCATCCTACCACCAGCCCACGGACCTGCACAAGAAGAAAAACTTTGCTAAAATGCTACATTTCCGTTAATCAAAATCCATATGGCTGGAAGTGCAGCATTGTTTCTTAATAAGGCTGAGGCATCCATTTTATGCAGGTATTTAACAGATGGTGTTCACAGCAAACTAATGTTGTTCCACAGTTCATACATTATGCATTTTTTGGGGGGGGAATTTCAATTTATTCTTCCCAAGTGGGAAAATTCCATTACACGAAGTGAATTGGAAGCTGATGTTTAATGAGGGGTCCTGGAGATGCTTTTCTGTCTGACTGAACCATCAGGAGTTTGGTGGGAATTGTGGCAGGGAAGAGGCCATTCCAAGGGCTGATTGTGGATGCAGCTGTTTCTGGAGCAGCTGGACAGGTGGGAAAATCCTTGACCATAAAACCAGGAGCTGATCTGAGTGGCATCAACTCATCCCAGCAAAGCACAGAGACTTTTTTTTCAGCTGATGGAATGAAAGTTCTTCCTTCTCTAGTGAAAGGTGTCAATCTTCCCAAACAGTGGAGGGAAGGAGCATTGCTCCAGTTACAGTATTCCATGATTCCCCCACCTTTGTTTTTTTTTTTTAATTTTTTTTTTTTTTTTGAGGGAGAGAGATTAAAAAGAAAGTAAACCCTGAGAAAACAACCTAAAATTCTCAAACTCTCTCCATGGTGTGCAGCTTTTCCCGTTGCTCCTGGGAACTCCGCAGGGACACCAGGAGCAGGCACAGGAAATGAGCAGTGAACGGAGGGGTTTATTTTGCTTTTTCGTAGAGAAAAGAAAGAAACCCCAAGGAGCAGGGGAAGGAACTGGATGTTCAGGTACAGCCTACGACAACTCCTCCGCCCAGGCGAGGGGGGAATTTTCGGGATGACGCTGCAGCTTCCAGATGTTTGCAGCCCATTGAAGATCGTTGTGATCTTAATGGCTGAGCTGTAAAACCCGAGAGCAAATTAGCCTTTCTAAATGGGATCTTCCACGTGTATTTGCAAATGCAATTTACGCCACGTGAAAAGCCCATTTGCAAAACCTCGAATCATGAATTGCTCTAATCAGGAATTACGTGTAATTCACATAATTTTGCAAATTAATGATCCCAGCTCTACCTCACCCGAGGAAAAGGGAGGATGTTCCATCCAGACACTGGCTGCTGGATTCACCAGGACAGTCGGTGGTGTTGGGATCTGTGCTTGGAGGTCCAAGGAAACTTTGCTTGCCCTGTAAAGCAGGAGCAGACAAGCTGAGGAGCAGCAGGGGTTTAAAAGTTGGAGATTCTTGTGTTCTTTAGCAGGGAAAAATGCCCTGTGGAAGTGGAAATAAACGTGGCTGTGTGGCACAGGGACAACACCATCAGCACGTGGTTTCTGCTCCTTTAATGATGATGATCCCCTGCAACTTTTTCCCAGCTGGAAGAGAGTGAAGCCAAGTGTGCAGAGGCCCAGAGATCCCAGCAGACAGCAGCCCTGGAGCTGGAAAACCTGCACACGGAGCTGGAGACCCTCAGCAGAAGCAAAACCCTGGTGGGTTCCTGGAGATGTGGGCAGGGCAGGTGTGAGGGCACAGTCCCACCCTGGGGGGGTTTGGCAGCAATCAGCAGCTGCTTTGCCAAATCAGCCACTACCAGAGGGTTTAATAAATCACCTCAGAGTGTTATTTACAAAATACCCCAGGTATTTACTAAGTCTCCAAGGATATTCACTAAATCACCCTGGACTGTTTGGAAACAACAGCCCCCGGGGTGGTTTAATGGGGTGGACAAAATTCCTGCAAGGGAGCAGCATCCCATGGTCCTGCTCTGCCTCTGCTGGATTGGGGGCTGCTGGCAGCACATCCCAGAGGGGATTTGGTCCTGTGGATCCTCCTGCAGGTGGATGAGCAGCTGTTCCAGCTGCAGCATGAGAGAGCCGACCTGCTGAAACGCATCGAGGAGGACCAGGAGGACCTGAACGAGCTCATGGAAAAGCACAAGGCTCTGATTGCCCAGGTAGGAGCTGGGGCAGTGTCTCCAAGCCTGGGAGGGCTCTCAGAGAGCCCTGCAGGCTGGCACAGAGCCCTGGGGGTGCACAGGGACCCCAGGGCACAGATGCTGCCACGAGGAAGGGAAGGCTCACGGTGCCAGCTCCTCTCACCTGCAGTTTTGAGTCTTCTTTCAAGAGGTGTTTTGCCTTTAGTTTCAACACTTGGGGAATCCTACAGCTGCCCCTCTGGGTCATTTTTATCCTTTCTTTCACCATTCTTAAATAGTGCTGCCAGACAGTCCCAGTGCCATATCCAAACTATGTCAGGCTCTCCCAAAGGATTGTCCTGGGAGCTGAGGGACCCCAAAGCTCCCATGGGAGAGGGGCAGGCTGGCCAGGCTGACAATTCACAGTCTGGTGCCCCTTGTAGAGGTGTCAGGGATCCAGGAGCCTGTGTCTGGAAGGGTCCTGAGGACAGAGATGACAACCTGGTTTCTGTCCTGATCCACAAATACTTGTTTGAAAAATTAGGGAAGCTGCAGTGGGTTGGGAGAATTAAGCTCCATCAGGGCAGTCCAGGAGCAGCTCTCTGTCCCAGTGGCAGGAGATGCAGGCAGGAACCAGCCCTCTGCTCCCAGCCCTTAGTTCTGATCCTGCTGCTCCCACTCCACATTTTCTGTCTCTGCAGTCGGCCACAGACATTGCTCAGATCCGGGAGCTGCAGACACAGGTGGAGGATGTGAAGAAAGAAAAGCAGAGCCTGCAGGAGAAGGTAATTCCTGCAGGAGAAGGTAATTCCTGCCCAGCCTGTGGCACCCCTGCTGAGGGGTGGGACCTCTTTAGGCTGGAGAAATCTTTTCCTGGCAGAATTCTTGGCATTCACAGCCTGGCTTCTCCTTCCTCCCCTGCTGAAGTGCCCTGGCTGGGATGGGCTGACCCCGGGGCTGCCCTGGGGTGGGCACCAGCAGGGGCTGCACCCCCTCCCCTCTGTGGCTGTGCCAACCCTCCTGGAGTGATGGATTTAATTTTAAACACATGAGTAATCCCATTAAGTTAAGTGCTTTATTGGAGCGTGGCTAAGCTGCCCAGGAATCAGAAGCGGGACTGGGTGGTGCTTTGGAGATAGGCTGGATAAAAGGAGACAAATTCCCATAGTTCTAGGTCAAATTCAAAATCTGAACCCGAGCTGTGCTGGGATCACTAAAAGGGCAGTTTCCTTTGGAGATCTCATTTTAAGAGCTGAGGACACAGCTCGGTCCAGGCAGCTTTCCACAAAGACTGTGAATTTTCACCCCTCAAAGCATCTGTGAGAAGAGAAAAGCAAAGCAGCCCCAGACACGTGTCCCTGGCCAGCAGGTTCTCCATTCAAAGCCACACATCGGTGTCAGGCCTGTGCTGAGTGGCTTTAACAGCAGGGAACTCTTTGGGAATTTGGGAAGCAAGGGCAATGCTTGACCATCACCCCAGGGACCAGGAGACCCCCAGAGCTGTGAGGGGCTGGGGAGGGGTTCAGCAGAGGGGCTGGGGGGTGCTGAGCCAGTCCCTGCTCTCCCAGCTGCAGGCAGCTCAGGCCAGGGCGGCAGAGCTGGAGCAGTGCCCGGCCGAGCGCTCCATCGTCAGCCGGCAGGAAGCGCGGATCCGGGACCTGGAGAGCCAGCTGGACTTCCAGGCTGTGCAGATGAAACGCTTCGAGGTACCCCCTCCTCACCCTGCTCCTGCCACTGCCACACCTGTGGGGAAAGGAACACCTGGGAAGGACTGGGAGGGGCAGCTCCAGGGGGTTGGGGCAGCCCAGGAGGTTGGGGCAGCTCCAGGAGGTTGGGGCAGCCCAGGGATTGGGGCAGCCCAGGGATTGGAGCAGCCCAGGGGATCGGGGCAGCCCAGGAGATTGGAGCAGCTCCAGGAGGTTGGGGCAGCCCAGGNTGGGGCAGCCCAGGAGGTTGGGGCAGCTCCAGGGGATTGGTGGCACTGCTGTTATCTCCATGTGGGGGGAATTCCTGACTGCCAGCAGTGGTTTGGTGCTCACTGAGAGCTGCCCAAGCCCTCACCTTCCCCTCACACCCCAGGTGCTGGTGCTGCGCCTGCGGGACAGCATCATCCAGATGGGAGAGGAGCTGGAGAAGGCGGCCGAGTCGGAGGCACGGGAGAGGGAGAGCAGCAGGTACTACCAGAGGAGGATGGAGGAGATGAAGGCTGACATGGATGAGCTGGTGCAGAGGGAGCTGGAGTCCAGCCGCCGGCGCATGGAGCTGGTGAGGGGATGCTCCTGCCGGGATTTCGGTGGTGCCATGGCCAAGGGGGGTTTGCTGCAGCTGGAGGTGATCCCTCATAACCTCTGTGTTGGTCTGAGGGCCTCAGAAAAGTCATTTTATTTGTGGTCTTTGTGTGCTCTGGGTCTGGGGATGGAGCTGTTCCCTGTGCAGGTGCTCCCTGGGTCCTGGGCTGCTCCTCAGGGAGGGGCAGGGAATTGCTTTGCATCTCTCTGCAGCTCCAAACCCTTAAACCAAAGCTGTCCTTGAGGATCCTCATGTTCCCTTTTCTCCATGGCTGGTCTGGGAGGTTGGACAGTCACTCTGCTCCATGTTTTTTTTTGTGGGAAGGAGGTGGTTTTGCCTGCCCCACTCATAGAAATGCAGTTCATATGTGGGTGTGGCATTTGGGGACATGGTTCAGTGCTGGAATTGGCAGTGCTGGGGTAACAGTTGGATCTCAGAGGTATTTCCATCCTAGATGAATCTATGATTCCAAGTTGCTCAGGTTGTTCCTGCAGCTCCTCATGCTGGTTCTCCTCTTGTCAAGCAGAACCACAGTGGGTGGGAAATGCCATGGCCCTGCAGCAGCTGGCTGTGCCAGGGCTGGCTGTGCCAGGCTCAGCCCAAGCACCAGATCCTCCTGGCTTTGCCAAACCACCCCCGTGGCTGCAGCTCAGGCAGTGCCAACCAACAGCTAAACCTGCTCTGAGCGAGCAGAGCCCCAGCTGGGTCTGGAGAGCAGCAAAAATAGATTCACCTTCACTTTCCAGCCCTTCACTTTCCAGCTCCAGTGTCTCTTTTCTTGTTGTTTCTTCCAATAATCCAAGGGAAAGCCTCGCTCCCGAGTGGTAATTGAAAGATATTGCAGTTCTGCTGGCAGCAGGGCTGAATTAGGAGCAGTTATTTTATCAATAATCTTTTAGTTAGCAATCAAGGAGATTTCAGGATATATTCTGCCCTGAGGCTGCCAGCCTTCCCGAGGGGAAGGGTGTGAATGATTCCCAATCCTCTGCCTGCACCACGGTCAGGCTTTGTCCTTACTGGGCCAGGCTGAGCCCTGCGTGTTCCAGCTGCCAGAGCAGCTCCCCTGGGCATGGAATGAGGTTGGATCTCTCAGCCTCTGATGCTCTGCAGAGCCAGGAGAGGAGCCCTGGGCATTCTGGGCTCCCTGGTCCTGCTGCTTTCCCTGTGGGATTGAGGGAGCCGTGGCTGTTGTTGCTGTGATATTGGGTGTTTGCTGCAGCTCTCCTGGAAGGGAAGGGTTTGGAACATGGATGCTCTGGCTGGTGGGATGGGGCTGGGTTCTTTTTGCTGTGTTTTTGGGGTTGTGCCTGTACTTTCAGAAGCTTTCTGAATGTTTCATGTGGGGATGTGAGCGGCGGGTGAAGGAAGGTGCAGGAACTTCTCGGCACTCTTGTATTCTCCCAAATAAAGTGTGCAAAGAGGTCTGGAAAGGGATTTTAGAGGCACCTCCCTCAAATAAGACACAAACCCCCATAAACAGCTGAACTTGTAAGGCAGAACTGTGGGCTCTGGGTTTATCCAGACACTCAGATATTTGGGTTTATCTGGAATCCTCAGCAGAAAAGAGCGGGTGGGTTCCCCCAGACACACCTCCCCATCCCAGCTTTTCCATGGGCATTGCTCCATGGGAGCTGGCTCCACGTGCATGGGGACTGCTGTGACATTCCTGGGAGCAGAGGCATCCCCCAGACTGTGTGTCCTCTTAAGAGCACTTAAATAAAACATGGGGCAGAGCTGTGATCGAGGAGCCTGGCTGAGCTCATCGGGAGCCTGGTGGGGAGCATCAATAGTTAATAGAAAGCCACTTATGGCTCTACTCCTGCTAAATCCCCCATCAATTATAAATCCAGCCTGAATTATTCACTTGACATTACTTAAGCCGTGCTCTGCTCCTAACAATTTTTTTAAAAACTTATTTAAATACACGGTGGTGAGGTTGTGGATTTACCACACGCTGTCGAGGTTTCAAGGGAGGTGTTGAAGGGACAAATTTCTGGCAGAGACTGGGTTAAAAATCCTGTCTTGTTTCAGAGTTGCTGTCTGTATGTGTGTGTGTATATATATATATATGTGTGTGTGTGTATATATATATATATACATATATATATATAGCATGTATATACAATATACAAAATAGAAGGTATTTTGTTCTCACACCTCATATTGATCAGTGGTGGATGCACTGGAAAATCCCCATCCCCATCCCCATCCCCAGCCAGGCTTAGGGCATCGATTCCATCCCTCCTTCCTTTCCCACCCAGTTGAGGGCAGTTGGGAGGCAGCCTTGTGCCATTCAGCAGGGAATATCCAGTGAGGAGCAGGGATGAGAGCTGGCTGCCAGGCAGATGGCTCTGCCTTATGAATTTTGTAAGAAGCATGGGTTTTGAACACTTTCCAAGCATGTTTGGTAATGATGGGGGTAGGACTTGGCCCTCCTGGACTCTCTTTGCTCTGGCTGCACATCCTGGGTTTCCTCCCTGGAGCTGGAGCTCCTCTTCCAATAAAATCTGGATCCCAGCCTGCAGCAGCTCCTCATTTCTCAGCTGCTGTGCTGACACCCAGAGCTTGACAGGCCAGCCCCAGCCCCCTGGTGTCCTCAGCATGGCAGATACTGAGGAGTGAGGGATGGATTTACAGCTTGGAGTAATTCCTGGGGAGCTTAAACCCAAGCCCTGCTCTCTGTGTTTGTGCTGTGTGCACAACACTCATGCTTGTCCCCTATATGTGTCCCCTGTTGAGGCTGCAGTGCAGGGGAGGAGAGAACAGACTCTGGGAGGGATGGAACAGGGGCTGGGAAGGATGGAGAAGGGCTGGAAGCAGGAATGTGGGACAATGAGTGGCTGGCACGGTGCCTGGGACAAGGCACTGTCCGGGATTTCCCTCCTGAGGATGTTCTCAGGGAAGGATGGTGCTGGCTGTGCTGCTGCTGGCTGTGCTGCTGCTGGCTGAACTGCCTGCACACCTTGGATTTCCTGGGAGAATTCAAGCATCTGGATGAGGGCTCTGGGATGAAAACTCTGGAATGGTGTCCAGCCATGGGCAGGAGCCCCTCAGGTCTCTTCTCCTGGAGAGCCTGGTACCTTCTTGGTGGAATACCTAGGGAAAAACAGAGGCTGATCCAGCTGGGATGAAGCCCTGGCTGGCTGAGGCACAATCCAGGGACTTTCTGGGTCTCCTCCTGCCCCTCTGTACCCAGCAGAGCTCCATGGATCCCCCCTGAGCACACCACGGGGGCTGGCGGATACCATCCTAAAATCAGGTTTCTTTAATGAAGCTGTGAAATTCATCAGCACAATAATTAACTAATTTTACAGAAAACTGAAGTACAGGTGTGAAGATACTCTTCACAAGTTTTTTCTTGTGAGTGCCTCAGTGTAAATAACCTTTTGGGCTTTTTCTTTTGCTGGCAGATCTTTGTGCCCCAGCTATGGCCGTGAACACAACCTGAACTCCAGGATTAGGGCTTTTTGCTCATGCGCAAACTTTAAAGGCTTTGTTGGGTTTTTTTGGGTTTTTGGTGGGTTTTTTTGGTGCTTCCAGTGAACTTGAGAAGCAAAGTGGGAGCTGTTTGCGCCTCCAGCCGGGAATGCCACGCTCCCACCCAGGCAAAGGCTCAGCTCCCAGCAGGGTCCCAGCAATCCCTCTGATGTCTCCCCAGCTCTTGTGTCCCCATCCCCGCCTGCTCCTGGGCCTTTCCAGCTGCTCTTCCCTTCAAGAGAGAATGTCTTTGAGGAAGTGTAGCGACAATTATCATCAAAGGCATTCGGTCCTTGGAGGTGAGGGTGGGTGATGGAGGAGCCGGGAGTGAAAGCTCCGCTGCGTGCGCGCTAATTAGGGCTGTTGTGATTCTGCTTTGCCATTAAAAGAGTAAATTCCTCAGGAATCCGTCAGCGCCGGTGGCTGCCCACACACCAATTACACGGTGCTAGCCCCATCTCACTCGAGCCTTCAGCTGCACGAATTTTGTCACTTCAAACTTCCCGAAAACCCCGCGAGTTTAACGGCTTAATTAAAAATAATAATGATGGATGAATTCTGCAGGTGCGCGCTGAGTTACTCGAAGAAAAGCGATCCAAATTGGGCTAATTAGATTGCACTTCACTCGAGGTGGATGGGAGGGAGCAAAGGTGGTGTTGTCACAGCAGAACCACAAACAGAAATACAAGGTGGTGACAAGGACGTGGTGGTGCTGGATGATCCGCGGTGCCGCCCTGGGAATCCTTTGGAGTCCCACGGATCATTTCACTGCTGGTTTTGTTTATCTCCTTTCAACTCCTCTTCAAATAATTCTGAGACAAAATTAGTTTGGAAAAAAAAAGCCTCTTAAGAAAAAGAAGGTTTAGAAATCCCCTTCCATCCTCTTCTTTTCCCTGGGAGCCCCTGGGCAAGGGCAGGAGTCCAACTGAGAGCAGTTCCCTGTGGGTTTGCTGAGTGCCAGCCGTCACTGAGTGTGCTCCTGTCCCTTTGTCGTGAGGACAGGACCTTTAATCCAAGCTCCCTGTCAGCAGGAATCAACCTCAGCCTTCTAAAATCATGATTTCTGACCCACCAGCAGAGCCAGTCCTTTGCTCTGGGGCAATCTCTCCCCCAGTGTGAATGGGAGAATCCAGTTTGGAAATGTATTCAGAACCAGGCAGAAAGTATATTTTATTTATTGATGATAAAATATACATCAGCCAGAGGTTTTGAGCTGGTCAGGCTGGTCCTGCTGTGCATGTCTGACTGGTTTGCTGGAAGCAGCCTGAGATGCTGGTGCCAAGAGGGGTTTAACAGCAGAGTGTGCTCCTTTCAGCCCTCCAGCTCCAGCCAGGGTGCAGTTTGCCCAATAATAGGAGCTTTCTGAACTGATATATTTTCCCCTTTATTTCTCCCCTTTTTCTGCTCAGAGGAAACAAAAAGCCAGCTCTGCTCAGTGTGAGGGTGTCAGTTCTCAGCCCAGGGACTGTGTGAAAAGAGAAAAGCTTCTTGCATTTACATTTAGATGGAAACAACATGTGTCAAAGGTGTCCAGCAGCTCCCTGGGTGCCAGGGGCCTGGTGCTGGGATGGGCCTTGTCAGTTTGTGTTATGCAGACAGCGTTTTCCCATCTGAAATTGAATCCTATTGGCAAAATTATTCCTTTCCTTGAGACAATTGTAGGGTAAGGAGAAAAGCATGAGGCGTCTCCGTGGATGAGATTTGGGATGGCTGGGATGTGGGGTTGAGCAGTGTCAGCTCTGTTTTCTGGCTCACATTCAAATTACCCTGTGGTGGCCTGTGGGCAGGGAACCCCAGGGTCACCCACAGTCCCCAGTGTCACCAGGTGCCCTGCAGGTCCCCCACCCCTGAGTCACCACCACACAAAATGTGGGTGCCCAGGGATGTCCTGGGGGTGGCAGGGAGAGCTCCAGCTCAGCAGCATCACCTGGGATGGTCCCTTTCCTCTCAGCATTCACAGTGTCATGTAGAGGTAGTGAGGTCAAGGTGGGCCCCACCAGCCAGGGGAACCCTTCCACCCCCCAGGACATCCTTTTTGCTGCTCCCAGAGACATCACAGGGGATTTCTCCATGGCCAGAGGAGGAATGTTTGGGGTGCTGGTAGGGGGATAACTGTTCCTTGCCTCCCTGCCCATCCCTGTCAACAACAGCAGAACAGAGGAGTGTACTTAAATGCAGCCACTGAACTATATTTAATTTGTGCCAGAGCCTGCAGATGAGGAGCTGGGTCAAGAGAGGCTCTTATCAGCCTGTGGAAGGGCTCAGCTCTTTATCAGGCAGTGGTTTCACTCCCTATTCCTGCAGTCCCAAATAGCTGAACACAGGCACGCAGGCACCCGGAGCCTGGGGCTCTTCTCTCCTCTCAGGGGTTGGTGTTTCACCCTGTGCCTGAGCTCCTTGATGAAACCTTTCCCTTGATGAAACAGCTCCTTTCCACCTGCCCCAGCCAGCAGGGAAGTGAAGAGCTTGGAAACACCAAGTTTCAGGAAACTTCTCTGAGGATTTCACCAAGAGCAGCGCGTTCCCAGGAGCCGCTGTGACACCGCGTGACCCAAACGGGGCTGGTCCTTTCCATGTTTTGATGAACTGAGATGCTCTTCCCCTGGGGCCCATGTGCCCAGTGATTCCAGGCCTCCCATTATTTACTGTGACAGTGTGCCAGCTCCTGTGCCCTGGCCTGTCTCAAATCATCCCTCACCTTGTCACCGCTGCCGTGGCGATTTCACAGCTGGCAGCTTCAATCACTGTGGGTCTGCTGCTCCCTCCTCTCTGCCCTGGGATGGCTTAGGAACAGCAGGAAGGGTTCCTTCCCAGTTGGAAGGGGTTGGAATGTGGTGAGCAGGGGTGCAGGGCCAAGTTGGTGTCCTTGGTGTGCAAGGTGGGCAATGCTGGGTCCGTGGAGCCATGTGGATTGTGTCAGATTGGAAAGCCTGGGATGGTTTGGGTTGCAGGGACCTCAAAACTCATCCTGTGCCACCCTTGCCATGGGCAGGGACACCTTTCACTATCCCAAGGTTGCTCCAAGCCCTGTCCAGCCTGGCCTTGGACACTTTCAGGGATAGAGCAACCACAGCTTCTCTGGGCACCCTGTGCCAGGGCCTCACCAGGAAGAATTTCTTCCTGATTTCCCAGCTATCCCCATCCTCTGGCAGTGGGCAGTCATTCCCTGTGTCCTGTCACTCCATGCCCTTATCCAAAATTCCTCCCCCGCTCTTTTGGAGCCCCTTTAAGCATTGGAAGGTGCTGGAAGATGCAGTTCATGTTCACAGGTGCCACGGGGCATGGTGCAGGTAACCATCCCGACAGGCACTGGGAGCACTGGGAGCACTGGGATGGTTTAGCAGTGACCCTACTGGCAGCTCAGGTGCCATGGCAGGTTCAGGCCCTCACCTGGTGTCCCCTGTGCAGGAGCAGCAGCTGGCAGAGCTGGCAGAGGTGAGGCAGGTGCTGCAGGCTGACCTGGGCACCTCCATCCGCCGCATCGCAGACCTGCAGGTGGCCCTGGAGGGGCTGCGTGACAGCGACGACAGCGATGCTGACAGGTGAGGAACGGGGGCTGGGGGGACCTGGGGGGGCTCAGCTGCTCTGTGGGGGGAAGAGGCAGCACTGGGCAGTGCCAGGGTAATTTCATCTCCTGTCCTCACGTGTGTGAGCAAAAAGCTTTGTGTTAATGGAAGGTTTTGCAGAAAGTGTCACCCTTGAAGTCATCCTGTGTGGTTTAAAGTGAGTAAAAAGGATGAGAACAGCCCCATTGGTACCCCAGCACTGGGTTCATGGAGTGAAAATCCTGCTTTGATCATCCCCAGGAGCTGGTGGAGCCAGTGAATCTGGGTGCTTGGGTAGAGGGTTTTACTAGGAAAACAAATGAGGAAGGAATTCCAGCACATTTTTCAGGTGTTATTTCTAAAGCCCTTCAATTTTCCCCTCTGCCACGCAGCTAAAGGGGCATTATGACAAATGGAGACAGAACAGATAAATGAGCTTGAAAGAAAAAAAAAAAAAGGCAAAGAAAAAGCTGAGATGTGCTTGTCACCACTTGCTCTGTGTGATGATTAAACCAGGGAAGTGTGAGGTGGAAACCCTGAGCTTAGACGCTCTCTGCTTCCCAAAAGAAGGGTGATTTCTGATGCAGCTGATGCATCAGTGGAGGTGAGAAGTGTTTCCTGGAAGGAACAGCAGCTGCTGCTGCAGAAGCAGCCCGGTGCTGCTGTGTTCTGCTCCCTCCTTTTGCCCTGGGCTCCCATTTAGCAGCCAGGCCTGACCCGTGCAGGGAGCAGGGCGGGATCTCCAGCCCTACTCCCTGTGGCTGTTCTGGGAGCATTCCCTGGCTCAGCCCAAGCCCTGCCCTGGCCACACCAGCTCTGCTGCAGCCATTCTGGGCAGTTTGGCAGCCCGGGGTGGGTTTGGGGTCCCCACAGGCTGTCACTGAGCCTCTGCTGTGGTTCCTTGCAGCGCTCGGACGGCGCGGGACTCGCTGTGCTCCGGGAGAGACACGTGAGTGATCCCAGGAGATGGTGCTGCCCAAGGACAGAGCCTGTGCCTGCTTCTGCCACACCTCATGGGCCACTGAGGGGTCATGAACCAGTGTCTGCTGCAGCTGCACAGGCAGGGCTCACACTGGCATCCAGATGTGCTGCAGTTGTGTGCCCCATGCCCATTGACCCACTCCTGTTCCGTGGGAGCTCTGGCTCTTATCCTGAGGGATGCTCCCACTCCTCTGGGCTGTGCTTTGAGACATGGTCTGTGCCTTTGAAGGAAAACTGAGATCCTAAAGGATTTCATCCACCACACCTGGTCTGGGGGTTCCTGGTGGGTGAGATGGGGTAGCTCTGGGGCAGCCCAGGGGTGCACAGGGCCCATGGGGTCCCCAGGGTGACAGCAGCTCTGTCATTGCAGTTCCAGCCCTGGGGAATTCCTGGGGTGTGCAGGGCTCTGTGGGGTGCCTGGGGTCACACTGGCTCTGTCACTGCAGCTCCAGCCCAGCAGGCAGTGCAGGGTTTTCCTGCCCAAGGTCCACAGGAAATATTTGAGGAAATAATGAATGGCATTAACAATGGCACAGGGACCAGGCTGCCTGGAAAGGTTTCTTTCCTCTGTGCTGGTGCCACAAGCCAGCCTGAGCAGAGCCCACCAGCTGGCCCTGCTGTGGTGGTGGTGTGAGGGCTCCCTGCTCCGTGTCACCATCACAGTGACCCACTGTCACCCCTCCTGCCTGCACTGCAGAGCTGACAGCTCTCTCCTGTCCCCTCAGGGATGCCTGCTCCAGCGTTGGCTCCGTGCTCAGCCTGGAACCTGCAGAGAGCATCAAATCCTGGCCGAGTTCCTCCGTGGGTTGGACATCCCTGGCGAGTGCCAGCGTGGCCGGGAGCATCTCAGCCCCATCCATCGGCAGCCGCAGCACCCAGAGCCTCAGGTAAGGCACCCCCAGCCCATCCTGGATGTCCTGGGGGGTGCTGAGACGTGGGGGCTTCCTCTGGGCTCTCCTGGGATGTGAGGAGCAGAGCTCAGTGGGGACCTGTGGTGTTTAAGGTCAAAACATCCAATCAAGGGAGGCAGTCACTGCCACGCCGTGATCAGTGAAACACCAGATGAAAGTCACCACATCAAAAACATGCTTCAAGCAGGAAAATATCCCTTGATGTATTCTCTGGAGATGATTTAAAGAGGCAATGCAGCTATTTGAGGGTTTTTTTTGTATGCCATATGCTCGCTGCTTGCTGCTGAGGGAGAGGGATGCATTTCTACTGTTTTAATATCAAGTATTTTAATTTTTGATGGTGATGTTGATGGGCTGGGAGAGAGCTGGAGAGGGGCCCAAGCACCTGCACATCCCAAATGGCCCTGATTTGCTCTGTGGGTGCCCAGGTGCCCATCCTGAATTGGTGCCCATCAGAGGGACCACCCAGTCCAGAGAAAAAACCCATTTCCAGCTCACAGAGAAACTTGTTCTTTGTGTTTCATGTGTGAAACAATCACATGGGTTGAGTTTGGAAAAGCTTACAAATCAGGGTGAGGGGCTGCCTTGTGGTGAGAGGTGCTGAGGATGGAGGAGGGTGTCAGATCCCCTTGAAGGTCTGTGAGGGCAGAGATGGAGCAGGGATGGAGCCCTGGGGCAGGGAGCAGAGTAGGGAAGGTGGAAAAGGTGCCAACCATCCAAAGTTGGAGTGGGCAGGGCTGGCAGTGCCCCTGCTTGCAGCCCCTGTGATTCAGGGCCTCCCCACCCCTCTGCTTTCCCAGGAATGCTGTCTCAGGACATGCATCACTATTTCCCCAGTTCTTCTCCCCATAATCAGGGCAGGTGCCAGGCTGAGGCTGGGCACAGCTCCCTGCAGGTGTGTAGGTAGATGCTCCAAGGTGACAGGATTTGTCAGGACTGTGGAGCACAGTTTCACTGCAGACATTAGGAATTATCTCCCTGCTCTGATTCTCGTGAGCTCTGTCCCCACAGCCCCCACCTGCCTTGCACAGGAGAGTCACTGTTGTCAGAACTGATGTTCTGAAGAGCAGTTCCCTGGCAGAAAACGCCCTGGGTGAGCTGGAGCACTTTGGGGAGGTACAAGGTGAAGTTTAAGAGCAGTCAGGCAGGGCAGACACCTGTGGGGAGATCACAGAATCCTGGAATGGTTTGGGTTGGAAGGGGCCTTAGAGATCACCTCATTCCAACTCTAGGGACACCTTCCATAGACCAGTGATGAGAGCAGTTGGCTGAGCTCACTGGGACAATAAATAAATAAATAAGGTCAATAAATAATAATAATAATAATAATAATAAGTAAGGTCCTTCCTAAGTGCTGCTTTGCTCCAAATGACCCAGCTCTGATCACTAATGAATGACAGAAATACAGGCATTGTGGCTAATATCTCATTTCTGAGCTGAAAAACCTTGGATTTATAGTAAAAGATATGCAGGCTTTCAGGTTTGACACTGGGAGGAATTTCCTCATGGAAATGTGGTCAGGTCTTGGAAAGGGTTCCCCAGAGAAGTTTGGAGTCCTCATCCCTGGAGTTGTGTAAGGAAGGTGGCACTCAGTGCTCTGGACTGGGTTGGACTCAGTGGTCCTGGATTCCTTTCCAATCTCAGTGATTCTGGGATTCTGGGGTTTGCTGGGCTTTGTGAAAAGGGAATTGTCCTGAGCCCTGGCCACAGTGTGACCACCACGCTCTGCCCTGGGGCTTGTGAAGGGGCAAATTACAAATGCTGGTGTGGGAGCTGTGTTTGGCTGCAGCTCATCTGAGATGGAAATAGAGCCAGGAGGGGATGAAATGCAAACAAACAGGAGACGAGAGTGGAGGTAATAAAAATGAGATCAGGGAAACGAGCTCTTCCTTATTAAGATTCCTTTGTCTTACACGAGCTCCCAGTAATGAAAAACGAGTCTTGCTCGTGTTGGCTGCTCAGCACCACATCTGGGGTATTTGCTGAACAAACAGCTGCCAAGAGCCAGAGGAGAGCGAGGAGCTCTTATCACCCGTGTGCTTACAGGAGGGAGAGCTTTGATTAACGTTTCCTTTAATTCTCTGCCATTTAAATGCCTGTACAAAATGCTGGCCAGCAGAGCTAAGCCTCCATAAATGTGACACAGCACAGGGTTGGAATAAACATGATTTTTTAAAATTTTATTAAGAAGCCAATTTAAAAGTTTGTATATTTATTGTGCCCCTTTCCAGGCAGGTCAGGGTTGTGCTGTGATGGGGGGAGTTATCCAGAGGTGCAGTCAGGGAGTGGATCCACAGCCCAGGATCTGCCTCTCCATCCCACAGGATGGTGGCATCCACAGCCCTGGCATCACCCCAGGATCACCCTGACAGCAATTCCCATCCCACCTTGGTTCACAAAACCAAGAGCCCTGGTCCCAAGGCTGCCGGGGATCCGACACGTTTATTTTTAACCACGATTTTGTCAAAAGCAAATCATTACTTGGGAAACTGGGAGCTCTTGTGTAGATGACGGTGTGACAAGAAAATCCTCTTCTGACAGAAATTAGGCCAATGTCTCTTCCCTCCCTGAAATGGAGCTGTCTTGGCTTTATTTATGAGCTCCCAGGAAAAGCATCCCAGCCACACTTTCAGCCCTGGTCATGTGTTGCAAAGCATGTGTGGATTTTATTGTATAAATGATTTCAACTGGTATAATTGTAATCATGCTAATTGCTATGTAATCTTCACTAATTATTGTTGTATGTCATTTGGTTTGGTGTGAATGGCAGATTGCAGAGCTCCCTTGGCTTCCAGGCGTCTCCCAGGCTCGGCATCTTTTGCCTTTTGCTGGGAAAATCATCTTCCCTGAGGGTGATGGAGGAGCAGGGATCTGCTCAGGGCTGGAGGGGCTCATGGTCCTTCCTCCTGTGGCATCACCTTCCTTTGGGGCTGCCTGAGACTTCCTGGGGTCATTCCAAGCCCTGGGAATTCGTGCTGGCACATCAGGCGTTTGCCAGGGATTTATGGATGAGCAGAGGATGCTACAGGATGGTCTCACTCTTGTGTCCTGCCTTGTGAGGAGGATGAGGAGGGAGACCAGCTGTGATTTTGGAGGGGATTTTGGTAGGCATAAGGGAACAGTTAAAGAAACAAATAATGGAATGGTTGGGGTGAGAAAGAACCTTCAAAATCACCCAGTCCCACATGGGCAGGGGCGCCTTTCACTGTCCCAGGTTACTCTGAGCTCTGCCTGGCCTTGGATGCTTCCAGTGATCCAGAGGCAGCCACAGCTTCTCTGGGCACCCTGTGCCAAGGCCTCACCACCCTCCCAGGGAAGAATTCCTTCCCAATATCCCATCCAACCCTGCCTCTGGAATTTTAATGGGTGCAGAAAACGAGAACACAAGGATGGATGGGGCAGCCTTAGCCTTTGACTGGAAACCAGGGCATGGAGAGTGTGAGGTCCCTGCATGGACTCTGGGGCTGTGTGGCCCTTGCCAGGCATGGAAGCTGGAACAATCCCACCTTTGCAGCTTTCAAAACTCCATTTCAGACTCCAAACATTTTCATAAAAGCAGTGGCTGTCCGTCATGCTGAACAGGACAATAAATACAGCGTGTTCAGTGCTTGTTCACAGCCCATTAGTGGTTCTCACCTCTCCACTCACTTTTATCTCAGCCTTAAAACCCAAATAAAAACCCCCGATGCCGGTGTTTAATTTATGAAAGCCATTCATGCAGCACACAGGTTACAATATTATTTGGAAACGTGCAGAATGAATGGAGCAATTTCTGCACAAAACCTCACCGAAGGATTACACCAGCCGTTTAAGTAAGTTGCGGTTTAGGATCCTAAAATCCAGCATTAATGAAATGTCTCAAACTATTAATCAGCTGCAGTGCTTCAGCAGCATCAGCACGGGATGGCCCTGAAGGGAGCAGTGATTCAGGGAGGTGAAATCTCTGGTTAATTCCTTTTGTGTTGAATAATCAAGTGATTTGGGCTGGTTTAATGAGCAGAGAAAGGCGGGGGTACCAGGACAGGGGGGCCCTGGGCTGTGCCAGAGATGGGTTTGTTGCTTGGGTTGTGCTGCTTTGCTCTGCCCTGTTCCTTCTTTTTCTTTCCTCCTTTCTTTCCCAAATTCGCATCCCGGCAGAATTCCCAGTCAGGCCAGCCCTGTGTGATGGAGTACCTGGGAGTGGGGACAGCTGCCAGTGAGCAAATGTAGGTGCTTGGAGGGGTCATAAAAGTGTCCCAACAGAGCCTTAGTGATACCAGTGACCCCAAGGCCACCGGTGACTGCAGTCCCCCCATCTCTGTGCATCAGAGACACGAGGACAGCCTGGCTGGGGCTACTGCTGTGGATCCTCAGGGCTGAGCAGAGGTGGATCCCATTCCAAAGTTTCAGAAGTTTTCTGAAACTTTGGTGGAAGCAGGCAGAGATGCTGGTGCCAAGAGGGGTTTAACAGCAGAGCTTGCTCCTTTCAGCCCCTCAGCTCCAGCCATGGTGCAATTTGCCCAATAATGGGAGTTTTCTGAACTGATCTATTTTCCCCTTTATTTCTCCCTTTTTTCTCCCCTCTTTCTCTTGTCTGGGATGTGGTCCTGTCTGGCCACCCCCCTCGCTGTGCAGCCCCTGCCCAGGTGTTGTAGGGCTCCTGCAGTTCAGAACTCTTTGAGCAGCAGCCTGGGTGAAACATGCCCAGCAATAACATTGAGATGTGTTGTGGGTGCACGGCGAGCTGCTTTCATAAAATTTTAGTGAATAATCTTTGGCTTTGACAGAAATAAAATAAATCCTACATATTGCTGTAATCTGTCAAGAAAAAGGATATTTGGAGGTAAGTGCTGGTTTGGCAGAGCTGAAGTTAGTCACACCAGGAATTATCCGGGCTGGCTGACCTGGACTTATTTAAGATAAAATCCTTGGGCATTGCCCAATTGCTGGATGCAGCAGCGAGTTTATCCCAACTCCCACGGCAATGCCAGCTTTTCACTGCTCAGCCTTATCCTTGCTGAATGACATCCCGGTCACTGGGAATCCCAGAGTCTAAACTAACAGCAATTTTTTGTTGTTCAGGGTGAGCAGAGACCCCAAGGACCCCGCTCCGAGCCGGCCGCTCTCCTCCCGGAGCTCCACCCGGCCCGGGGACGCTGCGATCCCGGGGAGGACGGCGAGTCCCCTGCTGGGGGCTAGAAGACGTGAATATGGAAAACCTCTGGCAGAAGAAGAGGAGCTGGAGAACCCAAAGAAGCCCGTGAATAGGACAGGAGAGACATCCCCATCGGTGCTGCGGCGCGGCGGCTCCCCGGCTGCGGACGGGCGGCTCCCCAGCGCGGTGTCCCCGCC
>WEIU01008870.1:20660-47910 GCA_013389925.1 Aegithalos caudatus
TCCTCCAGCCTGAGGAGCATGGCCTCGGAGCCGGCCGAGCCCCCGCGTTCCCCGGCGCTGAAAAAGGCATCGAAATTCGGCTCCTACGACTCGCTCCTGCCGGCCCTCGACGGCTCCGGCCGCCGGCCGAGCTCCCCGGCTGCCGGCACGGAGGTGCCGCGGCTGAGCTCCTGGAGGAGCTGCCTGGAGCCGTCTCTGGAGGATGTGGAGCTGGGGAAAGAGCCGGAGGGATTTCTGAGCTCCCTGTCCAGCGACGGGCTGGGTGAGGGGAAGGGGAGCGACCCCTTCAGCTGGCGAATTCCCACCCTCAACTACGAGAGGAGAACCAAGGTTGACTTCGATGATTTCCTGCCGGCCATCCGCAGGTCCCGCTCCAGCAGCAGCCTGGCCAAGCCCCGCAGGGACAGAAGGGACCTCACCGTGCGCTTCGAGGACGAGGCCGTAGCGGGCAGCCTGCAGTCCTCCGAGGCCAAGGGCACGGCCAAGGGCACCCGGGAAGAGCCCGGGGATGTGTCTGACTCCTCCTCATCCTCCGGTTCCCACCTCTCCTCCCGGAGCGCCGACAGCATCAAGCGGCGGCCGCCGGCGCTGAGAGGGGACGGGGAGGGCTCCAGCGGCAGGGCCGGCACCCCGGGCAGCGGGATCAGCCGGAGAGCCGAGGCCGAAGGGAAGGAGGACGATGTCAGCAGCATCATGAGGAAGTACCTGGGCAAAGATTAAAAGGTAACTGTGCTGAGCCACCAGTGGCACGTGCTCGGATTTGTTTGGGATGAGGTGCCTGTGCTGGTGCTGGGGAGAATGTGGGGACAGGGTACCTCAGGACAACAGGAGTTCCCCATGCTCTTCCTGGCATGGCAGAGCATCCCAGGGCTGCCAGGGTGTCCCTCGGGGTGTGTGGCACTGGAACTGGTCCTCCCTTGCTTTTGCAGCTTCAGAGCTGCAGTGGGAACACTGCTGGTGCCAGGCACAGCCCCAGAGCTGTCCACAGCACCAGCTCAGAATTCACTGGGGTTTCCCAAAAACAGCATCCCTCAGCTCCCACCCTTGCAGTCTCATCCCTCCAAGGCCCTCAAACACTCCCTCCTCAGGGGCCCAAATTTCTTTTGGTGATGAGAAATCAGCTCGGGCTGGATGCTGGGGATTCTCTCTCTGGAGGATGGGGCTCCTCCCTGGCCCAGACATCCTTCCCCCAATCACCAACAGCCTCAACACCCCCTTGGATGCCATGTCAGAATTGCAACTGACACTTGGAGAATTAGGATTTATTGCTGCAATCCAGGTTTGAAAGCAGAGCCCCTAATGAATGCACCACAACTGTAATTAAGTGTTTAAAATAGATTAGAAAAACATTTTGTAAAACCATTGCCTTTAGAGTAACTTATTGGATGTCAAGCTGTGACCAAATTGACTAAGCCAACACACGAAGGGAGCGCCTGTTAATAAAACATTTCTTTCCAGGAAGCAAATTTGCATAATGCAACATCCCACTTTCTGCAGGATTTGTTTCCATCAAGAGCAGCAGCTGGCCCAGACCCTCAGTGACAAGGAGCCACCTTGGGCACACGGCATCCCTGCTCCTGGCAGAACCACCTCACGTGAGCAGAGGCTGCAGCTGGCTCCACAGAAGTCGTGGGATGGTTCTACAGAGTTTTTTGGTCTTGGACTTACCGTGGTTTCCTTGTGCTCCTCCCCGTTTCCCAGCTTTGCTCAGGGCCAGCCGCAGGGACAAGGACTTTCCTGTTCTCCTGCAGTTGTTTGACTTGGGAGTTGGTGCTTTAATTAAAACCCAGCGGCTGCCACAGATGCTGAGGATGTGCCATGGCTTGGGAAAGCTCTGAGAGGAGCTGGAGGAGCACCAAACCCCTCCTTTGTAACCCAGAGCTGCAGCCCAGGTGTCTCATCCCACACTGCACTGCTCAAAAATCAGCTGATTTTCCAGGATGCTCTTGGGTCTCAGCGTGACACCCAGCTACAACAAAGCTCTGGAGTTTTATAATTCCACAGGTATTTGAAGATGGATCCATCTGTGCTTCCATGGCTCCAGCCTGTGGGGGACATCTGGGCACATCCCATGCAAGGCACAAGGTGTGGGGGCAATGGGGGGGGGCTCTATTTAATGTCTGCTTGGTTTTTACACAATAAAATATTTGCTTCTTTGACACACAGGTCCCTTCTTGTTGTTCCTTTCCCCACGGTGGGAGCAGATCTTTGGAAGTGGCACAGTGCAGAGCTGAGCACGTCCTTCCACAAAAATCTCTTTTATTAGCCTGACCCTTCTTTCCTAGAAGAGATCCAAACTTATTCCTTGATCAGAGCTTCGGAGCAAAAGGATATAGGTGCATGCACAGTTCTATCCTCTCCATTAGGGATTTCCAAGTCATTTGCTTGGCTGGGAAATTTGCACCAATTTGCAAAACCTCCTGGGACCCCCCGGGACAGCCACGGGGGTAGCAGCAGCTTGAAAGGCCAATTGGGCACTGTTCAGCATTTTGTTTTGACTGCTGGATTCTTCACCTTCACTTCTAATAGAAAGCAAAGCCTTGCAGCCAGCAGCATTTTCATTGTCAGCAATGGATGAGGAGCCTGGGGATGAGGGCTCACATCAGCACTTTGCTCAGCCTCCTGTCAGCAATTCCTGGCAATCCCTCAGTGCCAGCGGCTCCGCAGGGCTGGCAGCCTGGCAGGAGGCAGCTCTGCCCAGGGTGGCATTCCCTGTGCTCCCAGGCAGCCTGGCAGGAGGCAGCTCTGCCCAGGGTGGCATTCCCTGTGCTCCCACAGCAGCCTGGCAGGAGGCAGCTCTGCCCAGGGTGGCATTCCCTGTGCTCCCAGGGCAGCCTGGCAGGAGGCAGCTCTGCCCAGGGTGACATTCCCTGTGCTCCCAGGGCAGCCTGGCAGGAGGCAGCTCTGCTCAGGGTGACATTCCCTGTGCTCCCACGTGTCCCTCTCGCGACGTGCGCCTCATGCAAGAAGGCAGCAGATGAAGAAATTGCCTCTAATTAGTTTTAAATTGGTCTTTTTTTTTTTTTTTTAATGATTCTGCTATTTCTGGGAGAGAAAAAAAAAAAATTAAAAACGCAAGTGCTTTTCTCTTTGCACCGAGTATTGCTCCCCAGAGGGATTTCATAGAGCCAGGGAATCACAGAAGGGTTTGGGTGGGAAAGGACCTTAAAAATCATCCTATTCCTCCCCCTGCCATGGGCAGGGACACCTTCCACTAGCCCAGGTGGCTCCAAGCCCCATCCAGCCCAGCCTTGGGCACTTCCAGGGATCCAGGGGCAGCCACAGCTTCTCTGGGCAACCTCTGTCAGGGCCTCACTGTCCTCACAGGGAATGATTCCCTCCCAATATTCCATCTAACCCTGCCCTCTGGCAGTGGGAAGCCATTCCCTCTGTCCTGTCACTCCATCCCTTGTCCCAAATCCCTTTCGAGCTCTCCTGGAGCCCCTTTATGCACTGGAAGGAGCTCTGAGCTCTCCCTGGAGCCTCCTCTTCTCCAGGTGAACACTCCCAGCTCCCCCATCCTGGCTCCTTGGCAGAGGGGCTCCAGCCCTCAGGACTCTGCTCTGCCCCAAGCAGAGGTGGCACCTGAGAGGAGGGACAGCAGTGGCACCTGGAGGAGGGACACCCAGGATCAGGAATCCAGTGCTGCCCCACCTTTGGCCTCTGAAGTCCGACCTACAACCACCACTGGCCAAGGTGTTGCTTTGCAGCTCGTTTTTAATCTAATCTCCAAACGTGACATAAATTGCTCATTATTTGTGGCTGTAGCAAAATGATTCTTTTGACACAAAGCCTTTGATTTGGAATTACTACAGCGTTGGGTTTGCTGGAAATTAAGCTGTTCCTATTTCAACTTGCAGGAGAAAAGCTGATTTGTGTGTAATACGCTGACTTCTTTCTTTTCCTTTTGCTTTGCAGGACACAAAGGAAATTGCTCTGTCACTTGGAATGGCTGTGCACATCCTTTAATGACAAACCAGGACAAAACGATGCTTGGCCTGGAGCGTTTCAGGCTGAGTCCAGAGAATTGTTTGCCCTTGGAGCTGCCAGAGAGCAAAGCTCATGGATGGTCAGACCGAGCCATCCATCAGCACTGGCCAGTGGAAAATACAGTGTGTGCACAGCACAGGAGGGAAAGCTCTGGCTCCCTGCTCCCCCCAGGATGCTCAGGAGACACAAAACTGATGGCTGAGCCAGCCAGGAGCAGGACCATGGCCATTTATAGCCTGGAGTGGGAGGACAGGAGTTATTCCTTTTGCCCCTGTGTTTTAGCACATTCACCTGCATTCAGCTTTGCTGAAAGAGCTTTGCCCTGTGCTGCTGGCAGGGATGGAGCCTATGGGAAGTGTGGAGGCTCCATGTCACCCCTGGAGAAGGGAGAGTGCTGCCAGTCAGCTGGGATTCCTCACCTGAGTGAACCTCAGGTCTGGGATCAGCAGGAATGTGAGGGTAACACCCCTGTGCCCACATCCCTCCCTCTCCAGGAAGGGCAGACCCTGGCAAAGGGAAATGTCTCCACATCAAATGCAAAAGCATCGAGCAACGAGAGACTGCCAAGTCTCTAATTAACATAATTAAAGCGTGCTCTTTTCTTCTGCTGGCTGTGCCTGTGGAAAGCCTTCCTCAGAGGAGTGATCTCTGTAAGAGCTCCTTCTTTGCATGATGCACATCACTCAGGATTGAGTATCCAGAGCCATCCTGCAGCACTCCTGGAGCCGGGACCGGCTGCTCCCCTGCTGGCAGAGCTTCCCTTGGCTCCTCACATCCATCTCTCATGGAGAATCCAGCAGCAGTGTGAGTGAGCTGGGCAGGCTCGGGGGCAATTCCCAATCCCTGCTGTGGTGGCTTACAGGGCTGGGGACCTCCCTGGTCTCCCCATCACCCCCCTGAACCACAGCAGCTTTGCAGGAGCTGAACATCAAGGAGATCATAGAATTCCTGAGCTGAAAGGGACCCACAGGGATCATTGATCCAAATCCTGGCCCTGCACCAGACCACCCCAAGAATCCCACCATGTGCCTGAGGTGCTTTATGGCCTCCTCCAATGCTCTCAGAGCAATCAGGGGACTCCGTTTACTGCACTTCTGAATGGTTAGCCAGGTCTGTGAGACTCTTTTCCAACAATTAAGCTGTTTTCCTCAGCACCTGTAACTCTGAATGCTTGGCTTTGACTCCAAACTCTTCTCAGGGGGGTGGGAAGCACCCAGAGCTGCACATCCCCACCTGGCAGAGCAGCCAGGGTTGTCCTGATGGGTTGGTGGCTCTGGCAGAAGGATGGGGACTTGGGACCCCCACCTCTCCTGCGCCGTGTTCAGCTCCAGCCCACGCTGACAGGATTCAATTTCACGGCACTTGGATGCAGTGAGTTAATTCCCGACTGCTGCCATGCACCAAGCCTCTCTGCCATTAAATCTCTCCCTTCCAAAAGGGAGATAGAATTGGAATTATTCTTCCTTGGGGCGTCTCAGCAGGCATGACAGCCTCTCCTTGCCCTGCTCACCGTTTGCTGTTGTGGCTGGGCTCCTGCTCCAGCAGCTCCAGCAGTGGCCAAGCCCAACCCCAGCCCCAGCACAGTGACTTCCAAATGGGTTTGGAATGGGGAAATGGGTCAGGGAAGAGATGAGCCAAGTCTTTGGCGTGGCACTGCAGGGATGGATGGATGGAAGATGAGAATGGGCTGGATTTGCCAAAGCAGCTCTGCCTTGGGCACCTTCCTCATCCCTGTGTGGATGGAGAGCAGGAATTGTGTCCCTGTGCTGTGCAGACCCACTGAGGGTGACCCTAAATCCACCAAAATCAGGATCTTACCCCCGCCCAGGGTGTCCCCCCAGCACCCAGCAGCCATCCCAGCGTGGGGCCTGTCAGGAGGAAGGCAGGATGTGCTCCCAGCCCAGCTCCCGCCTTCCCCCCTCGCTCAGGGCCATCTGTCAGGCTGGGGCTCTTTTCTATCAGGCTGAGCTTTATCCTTACTGAAGTCCCGCTGGGATTCCTGCCTCAGTGCCAGCCAGCCCACACCCTCCTGCCGCGCCGGTGACAAGCGTGTGCTGTGCTCCAGCGAGGCTCCCGGCGATCCCGGCAGAGCCCGCAGCATCCCGCAGCATCCCGGATCGCCTGGGGAGATCCAACCACCCCCACGCACACGTGCCAGAGCCTCACGCTCTCCGAGGAGCAAAAAAATCCCTGAAGTCGGGTTAAGGAGTCAGGAGAAGGAGCTGTGGTCTCTGGGGTGAAGCTCTGCTGGGCTCGGTTTAGGCTGACTCAGATCCTCCTGTTCCGGAGGTGCTTGGAAAAGCTGAGATCCAGATGGCAAAGGAGGATGTGGTGGGGCTGTTCGGTGACCTCCCCAGGCTGGGATCTGCCCAGGAGCAGTAAGGACAGGGCTGGCCCTGCTCCTGGTCTCTCTCAATTCAAAAAGTACAGAATATGCATTATATATTATAAATATGTTAAATATATTATACATCGCATATATAAAATATTATATATTTGGCATATATATTATAAAGAAACTATTAGATACAAATACATGGTAGATACATATTATACATCGATACATCTTGTAATTACATTGTATGTTATATAATACTTTATGTATTATATATTCTGTGTTCTGTATGATGCATTTTATTGATGCATTCTATATTTATAGAAGAGCTTGCTATGTCATCAAATGACTGATACAGTAGGGAAAAACCACTATAATTATCCTCATTCTATTTTCCACTTTCACTAAATGTACTTTTGAGCTGTTATAATGGCTATAATTAATTTTTGGTTGTTATTTTGGAGTGCAGGCCCACACAGGCCTTTCCCACCTATACCCAAGAGATCAATTTTACCAAACACCCACAAAAGGCCACTCTGGCCATTAAGAAAAATTGCTGCCAAATGAACTTAATACAAATTAAATTTAGCTGGACAGCCAGTGAACATTCCCAGTAATTTGGATTGTGCTAAATAATTTATAAGAGGACTGAGGGCAGGAGATGGGTCCTCATTTGCTCACCCAGGTGATGAATAGGGAGCAGTGCCACTGCTGGGCATGAACCTCCATGAATTGGCCATGGCTTTGGGGGAAAAATGTTGTTTTTTCCTCAACTCCCAGCCAGGCTGTTTTTTTCTGAGTGATGAATTTCTCTGAATCGAAGTCCTGAAAGAACAGTGAGAGCTTAATTACAGTGCAAGGTCTTTGTGCTCATGTGGCACATTGCAAACCAGCTGGGGAGAGAGCTCCTGCAGCAGGAACCCTCCCAGAGCCTGTGCTGGCACTGGGCTACCTGGAGCAGAGAGGGGATTTAAAGGGAATAAAACCCACCCAGCAGAAGCAAATCCTGGATCTGAGGCTCATTTGCATTCCCATTGCAGAGCTCTAGGCTGGCACTGACTCCAACCCACCCAGGCATCACCTACAGCAAAAAATCCAAAAGTGGGGCAAACCCGTGCCGCTGAAAATGCCTTTCCTAAGGAATATTCATGTTCTCATCTGCTGCCTGGAGTAGCCAGGGCACCATGGCTGTGCCTTGGGAGAAGGGCCCCTCAGAGCCAGGCATGACCCTGAGCCTGTCACGCTGCTGCCACTTTGTGCTGATGTGTCAGAAATAGCTCAAGGTCTCGGGGGTTTCAAGACAAAGGTTTGGTACCTGTCCATTTTAATTACTCTCCAACAGCACAGCCTTTGTCAGCTGCCATCCTGAAGAATAAAGCCATCCTGCTTTGCCTGAGTTTCCTGGCAGTAGTGGGTGGGATTTCACAGGGATTTTTGTCTGCCTGGTGCTGTACAAACACACCCAGGAGAGGTGCCAGGGAGGGGGAGCAGGGTTCGGTGCTGGGGTGCCCCGGGCAGGCACCAGGACCAGCACCAGGACGTGGAAGCTCAGCTGAGCACGGGGAGCGTGGGCAGGGATCCAGGGAAACAGGACTCCGTGCTGGAAACCTGAACATGTGCTTTCTGGAAAGTGCCAAGAAAGCAACATTTGGAGGTTAAGAAATGGCAGAAAACAGACAGATTTTTCCATGCGAAATTCGGAGAAACGACGACTGCGAGTTTGGCGGAGCCCAAGCTGTGCAGTTTGGGTGATTAATTCATTAATATTTGCAGGGGGATTTGGGCTCCTCACATGAAAGGTGCCAGGGGCATTGCTGTGATGGTTGGCCCAGGACAATGCAGGGGTGATGGGGTGCAGGAAGGGGAATGTGGGCTCTGCCACAAGCCCCGTTTCCCCCTGTGGGTTATGGGATGGGCTGGAGGTGCAAACCAGGTGTGTGAGGGGGGCACACCCCGGGCACACCTGGAGGGCTCCATGCTCAGGTAGATTCCTGCTGGAGCACAGTGAGATGGCAGTGCCTGCTCTGCTGCTCCAGCTCTGCACCCCCCCAATATCTCAGCGTTGTGGTTTCGAGCCCAAACCCCCCTTCAGATTAAATTATTTATTCCTATGAAATGTGCTTACAACTGCAGAAGGATTTTGCTTAATTGAGAGTGCAGCCAGCGTTTTAATAAAACTATAAAAGGGTGAAACGTGCATAAACAGAAGAAAAGTGTTTAATCTCAGCACAATCACTTGATGTTCATGAGAGCATTTAGCTTCCAATATAGCAAAGCAAATAATACCAAGATCCCACGAGCAAAGAGATATTTTTATCCTTTTGCACAAGCCCTGGGTTTAAATCTGACATTATAATTGTGAATTATGGTAGTCCATTACCATAGCTACAGGAGGCTCTGACCAGCCAGGGGATCACATTACTAATGGCTGTCACAGGTTGGCTGTGGTGACAGCAACCCCTTGGGACTGCCATGCCCTTGGTGACACCGCCGAGGTGGCATTGTAGCACGTGTCACCATGGGCACAGCACAGGTGTGGGGTCAGCGGGACAAACTTGTGTTGAAGCCACTCCTGCCTGTGCTCTGGAGGTGGGACCAGCACCCTGCTGTCACTGGATATTGGGACCAACACCCTGCTGTCACTGGATATTGGGACCAGCACCCTCTTGTCACTGGATATTGGGACCAGCACCCTCTTGTCACTGGATATTGGGACCAGCACCCTGCTGTCACTGATGTGGAACCAGCACCCTCTTGTCACTGGAAATGGGACTAACACTCTCTTGTCACTGGAAATGGGACCAGCATTCTTCTCCCTGGAGATGGGACCAGCACCCTCCTGGGTTTTCTTGGAGGTGCTGGGTGAGGGCTGGAGCTCTCTGAGTCCCACATTGGTCCCCATATCCTCACNCCTGGGCTTCCTTGGAGCAGTTGGGTGAGGGCTGGAGCTCTCTGAGTCCCACATTGGTCCCCATATCCTCACACCAGTTACAGCAGGCAGCACATCCTCCATTCAGCCTTGTTAATAGCTGGGAGCAGCCTGCCCAAGGCTTTGGGATTTGGGATTTCACACAGCCCTTTGGATCTGCTCCCACTAAATCACTCAGACACCTCTGCAAAACCAGCAGGAGCCCCTTCCCCACCCCCTCTTGTGCTGAGCATCCTCTCAGCAGCACCAGGTACGAGGCAGGGAGATGGGGAACCCCTCCAATCTGGGATTCAAACTCTGCTCACAGCCTGCTCTCTGAGAAAAGCATTTGTGCCGTGTATTGTAACCAAGGAGACTGGAAACTCAGGGAATGGCCAGTCCCACTTATCAGGAGCTTTTCTTCATCTCTGCTGGCGCACAGGATTGTGCTTGGTTTAATAAAGAGGTTGAAAACGCGTCGCCCTTTGCAGGGAGAGACAATTCCTCACCAGGCACTGACGTCCCAGCTGGCATCTGCCGATAGGAGAAGATGGACAGCACAGAAATCAGTGCAGCCAGTGGCTGGAATTCTCTGCACTCCTCCAGGCACCAAACTTCCATCCCAATGGCAGGAATTACCAGGCGGCTTCCAGGCCCCGGCATCGTGCCAAGGAAGGCTCCTGATGCCAGCTGGGGTGGGGATTTTGGGGGGGGCTGCATCCACAGGCTCTGCCCAAGGGAGCCCTGGGCTGTGCCTGGAGACAGAGATCACTGGGAAAATCCCAGGGGATGCGGCACTGGCGCCTCTGTTGGCCCCCACCAAGGTGCTGCTCCTTCCATCCGTGGGACAGAGCATTCATATATTCCTGCCTATCTCAGAGCCTGCTCCTGGGGAGGAAAGCCATTATTTAAACATTAATTCCTTGTGTGGGCTCTCCTGCAATAAAGCAGGAGTGCGGAGGTGTTGAAGGAATTACGTTTTTATTTAATCACGGAGTAATTACAGGACCAGAGCTCTATGGAACAGCTGTGATTGATTTCCCAGCTCACAGGAAGGGCCAAACTGTCTGACACCAAACACACAGGGACAGCCTCACCCCAGGCATGGCCACTGCAATGATGCCTCTGCTGGGAGTCTGTCGATGTGCTATAGAAATGTAAATAGAGAAATGTAAATATAGGTATCTGTGCACATATTTATAGTGTCCTGCAAGGAGAGCCCCAGCTCAGACAGGGCTCTGCTTCCAGAGTGGTTTTACACCAGGGATCTGCGGCCCCAAGACCCAGAGCAGGTCCCTGGGGATGCATCCAGACCATTCTCCAAATTCCAGATTTTGTACAGACACCATTTACCAAAGGGCAAAGGAATTACCCCAGGGGTGACAAGTGTAAAAGCACAGCTTGTGGTAGGACCAGCAGCCCTGGCTTCACTGGGAATAGGAATATGCTAGAAAATATTTCTTCTTCCCAATCCAGGGCAATTACTTGAACTTGGGTTTGCCTTAAAAAATTCCACCAGTTTTATCAAAAAGCTGATTTTGAGGCCAGAGTGTTCTGCAAGGCCTGGGCTGACGTTTGAGCACAGGCAGTAAATTCCTCCAGTTGTTTTTTGCTCAAGTGAAGCTTTTTCTCAGAAAAAAACATCCCGACTTAATTTGAAAACTTCAAGAGACTGAGAAAGCACCACTTCCCCTTGATAATTCGTTCCAGTGGTTAATTACCTCACTATTAGAAATGTGTCTTTTGTTCTAATTTAAATGTGTCTGGCTCCAGCTTCCAGTTGTTGGCTCTCTTGTGCTTTCCCTGCTGGATTAAAAGGCCCTTTCAGAGCTTGCTGTATCCCAAGAACATTTTTGCAGAGCGGATTCAAGGCACCTCTGGATCCTCCTTTGGCTAAACCTCAGGGACTTCACTCCCTCCTAGCCTTTCAGTGGTTTTTTTTCAGTCCTCAAAGAATTTTCCTCCCTCTTTTATTCACTCTCTCCTGTTTGCCAAATCCCTTTTTATTGAGCCACATTTTCCCAGGCCTGCATGGAATATTCCCCTTGGTCCCACAGGTGCATCAGGACCATGGCAAGCCCTTAAACCTCACCAGGGCTGTGCTGGGGCCACTGGCTCCAGCCTTGGAAGATGTCAGAACCCTAAGAATGCCTGTGGAGCTGCTTTAGCTCCTCCAGCCTCTAAATTATTTTCACATTTGATGTTTTCTGGGACACAGCCTCCCAGTTTGTGAGCATGGCCTATATTTCCTGTGTCTAGATCGCAGCACTGCCTTGGATTTGATTAAAATGTGTTTTTTCTTGGATGGCAGTAGATTTACCAGGGAATCCAGGCTCCCCCTCTCCCACAGGACACTGTCTCGCCAGCAGCCCCAGAAAGCAGAGCTTTTTACCCAAACTTTGTGAGATGGGAACTGTTTCTTAATCCCAGAGAATCCCCCTTGGCACGGAGCCCTCAGCTCCTGGGCGCTGCTGCCAGCACTAACAGGTTTAGCATCAGCCCCATGGATTAAGCTCCTTAGTGGGAGCAGTGCTGGGTTTGTGGGAAGATCAAGGCCCAGGGATGTCCCTCCCCATCCCAGCAGCCTGGGAAGCAATGAGGGAATTCCCTGCCCTGCTCAGTCCTTGTGGCTCTCCCACAGCCAGGCCACCAGCACATCCTGGCATGTGGAAAGAAGAGGGTGACAATCCTGCAGGGCTCTGCTTTCCCACCAGACCACAGCAGAGGTGATGCTGCCCCACGAGGTGCTGCTCCTGGGTTATCCAGCAGCAAACGGTCCCAAAGAGGCCACAGGAGAGCTGGTGGTTCCTGGGAATGCAGCTGGAAGGGCAGAGGGTGCTGGCCCTGCAGGTGGGTGTCCCAGCACCGGACCAGCCCCATCCCGGGCCGGGCATGAGCCCACAGCAGCTGCAGAGCCTGGAGCTGCCACTGGCCCAGCACAGAGCCTGAGGTGCTCTCAGCAATCAGATGTCACCTCTGACGATGTCCCCAGCCCCGAGCAGTGCTGGGACAGCACAGCTCTGCTCCACACCCCGGGGACACCGCTGGTGCTACACCCCCTTAATTCATGGTGGTGGCATCACTCAACCCTAAGCACACCATCCCAGGGGTGTTCCTCTCTCCCAGCACAGCCCTGGAGCCTCTTCCTTCATTCCCACTTCGCGTGGGACTTTGTGTCACCGCCCGGTGTGGCTTTTTGATCTGTCCATCCCCCTTGGGGACACTGCAGAGATGCTCACTGGGGATGCTCACGGATCCCTCCTTGCGGCCCCGCTCCTTCGTGCTGGCCGGGTGACAAAGAGGAGGGGACCAGGCGACACCCACCGCCATCCGGGAGGAGGAGATGCGGGGGCGTTTCCTCGGGAATAAGGAATCCTCTGGCGGCTTCTCTGAGCGAGGCTGGGGCCGGTTCTCTCCTTCAGCAAGCCCAGTGCCTCTGTGCGAGGCAAAAAGGGAACCTCTGCCCTGCACGGGAGAGTTCATAAATCATCAGAGCCTTGCTCAGCCCTGCTCTCAGCAGCGCCGGGCTGGAAGCGCTCACGGAGGCTCCTCGTGGATCTGCCACTCCTCCTCCAGGTCTTCCAGAGCGCCGGCACGAAACCACCGAGTAAATAAAGATAAGGCTCTTACTCACCTCTGCCCACGTGAATCATCGCTGTGTCCCGTTAGGGCAGCCAGGAAAACGCTCCGTTTTTCCCAGAGCGCTGCAAACCCATCAGACAATCCTGGGCTGTCCCTTCACCCTTGCCGGGCTGTGCAGAGACAGAGCCCGGCACACGGAGCCTTTGTCAAGAGTTTTCCCGATTTCCCAGAGCGCTGCAAACCCATCAGACAATCCTGGGCTGTCCCTTCACCCTTGCCGGGCTGTGCAGAGACAGAGCCTGGCACACGGAGCCTTTGCCAAGCAGCTGCAGCCGGCACAGAACAGAGCCAGGGCTGTGCTCTCGCAGCCTTCGCTGCTTTTCTGCATCTCTCCCTTCCTCTGCCAAAGCATCAGCACGCAGGGGAACGGCACGGGTGGGAAAGGCAGCGAGGAGAGGCTGTAAGAGAGGGAAAAGGCCAGGTTGGTGGCAGGGATGTGAGCAGAACAGCCCGGGGACATGCTGGGTCCAGCCAGAGGTTCGGGTGGATCCAGAGCCCTGAGATGCAGCAGCTGCAGGAGCACGGCAGGGGGCTGGAATGCTGCTCCAGGACCTGGGGAATGTTCTGGGGGATTCAGGGATCTGCTCCTGGAGTGAAACACCCCGCTGGGAGAACAGGCCACCGTGTTCAGCTGGGCTCTGGTGTGACACCTGGGCAGGTTTTATGACTGAGCAAATTCCCCATCCCTGGAAACGTCCAAGGCCAGGTTGGACAGGCCTCGGGGCAGTGTGCTCCAGTGGAAAGTGCCCCTGTCCCACAGCAGGGCGTGGGTGGGACAGGATGGGCTTTAAAGTCCCTTCCAACCCAAACCTTTGCAGGATTCCATGACAATAGGAGCTCCTGGCGGGAGCAGGAGGAGAGGCAGAGCCGGCATCCCCCAGCCTGCTCCCCTCACAGGGCACACGTGTTGCTGCATGATGGATGTTTGCTCTGTACCAACCCAGGAACCGAAATAAATTGCAGCTATACAATGAAGAGGCACTTTATTGCTCAGGCATTAGGCAAAGCTAATGTAATCCGAACCGATATTGAATACAAATCCTTGGCTGTGACTCACCCTGCTATTACATTGTGTTCTGCAGAGCAGCCGCGTGCCATCAGAGTCAGGCTTTGGGGAAAAATAAGAAAGGAACAAGCTTTTCTCTCTCCCTGTGAAAGACAGCTGCAATGACGGCCAAATCACCCAATCATTGCCTTAATTAATAATTATTTGGAGCCTCCTGGGATTGATTGGATCATTATGACACCAAGTGAAGCCTGAAGAAGAACTCCAGGGGGAAGATGGTGCTGATTCCATGTTCCCTTTGGCTCTCTCACTTGCAGAAGGAGCATATCAAAGCTTCAGGAGCCCACAAGGGGAGAGAACCTGCATTTTTCCTGGGATAACTCATTCCTGCAAGCAACACGAGACCTTACAACCATCACCTGCTCTTTCTGCCTGGAGCCCAGCAAGAGACCTTTCCTCTGTGCCAGGGCAGAGCTGCAGCAGAAGGATCAGGGGATAGGGGAGCTTTATTCCCCACATTTCCTCCATCATCTCCCTCCCTCCCTGAGAGTGGAGCTGGGATCCTGCTCAGCACAACATTTGGTTTCAGATGCCCCCTTGGTGCCTGATGCACAACCAGCAGCCAGGACTGCTGACTTCCCCTCTGGGAATGGGGGTGTTGAGGAGATAATGATGAATCAAGACCCCAAACACTCCTGCAAGGCAGGGCCTGTCACTGCCCAGAGCTCTGTGAGGTTCAGAGTGGAGCACAGCCTTGTGCTGAGTTAGGAAATCTCACCTGAAGTCAATACTAATGCAGTCCTTGATCCCACAGCCAGCACTGCAAATCTCCCCTCTAATACAGCCAGGAGCCTTCCCCTGATCAAACTCTGATTCTCCTTTAACTGTTCCCTTTAAGAGCAAACAAACTTGGGTAAACCAAACTGTGAGCCCCAGAGCATCCCAGCATCTTCAGCAGTGCTGAAGGGCAGAGTCCATCTCCACTCAGGCCCTGTATCCCTGATCCCCTGCCAAAAACTGCACCCAGGCACTGGGGAGAGCCTGTTCATCCTCCACACTGCTGCACAGAATTCCTTGAAGCATGTCAGGAAAATAAACATGATCCCCTAGAGAAAAATCAAGATCCCTCCCACTCCTGTGCTGGATCATCACCCTGTTGGATATCCACGCTGTGAGCACATGGGGATGAACCAACCATGAGTGGTGAGCATGGAAATGGCTCTCCAGCACACTGAGGCATCTTCCCTGGCTGCAGGCACATTTCCAGCCCTGTGACTTCCTTGGCTGCTTTGGGTCATCTCACTGGCTCCTTCTGGGCACAAGAGCTGGAAATGGATCACTGCTCTGGGCTACAGCAGGATAGAGACCAGCAAGGAGCACCCCAATCTCTGTCTGGTGTCTGCTCCCAGTGCCTCGGAGACCTCCCAGGCCATGTTGCAGTGATGAGCACACCTGCTGCTTCCCTGGCTTCGGAGAACAGGGAATGAACCATCCCCACGCTGCCAGCAAAGCCCCCAGTGAAGGCAATAACTCATCTGCTCCCCTCCCTCCCTCACACTGCACCCCTGGCTAATGAGATCATCCATCAACAGGATTTTTGGAAGCTGTCAGCTTGGTTCAGGGTGAAAGATTCAGCCATCAGTCACAGGGAGCCCTCAGGGTCTGAGGAAGAGGCAGAGGCACTGACTGCTTCCCAGAGCAGCACTGCCCTGCCCCCTGATCCCTGTCCCACCACCAGCACTGCCCATCCCACAAAGGTCTCTGCTGCCATGCCAGGATACTCAAGGCTTTCTGGGCACAGAGCACTGATCCAGACACGGGGATGGGCCCCTTTCCTGGCTGTGCTGCTGCTGTGGCACAGGGAAAGCTGCCTGCAGCAGTCCAGGGCTGCTCCCTGGAAAGGTCAGGCTGGCAGAGCGCAGTCGCCAGGAAAACGCTCCCAGCCCCCAGCACTGCCAGCCCTGGGGCATCCCTCAGCTGCTTTATTTGCCCTCTGACAAACACGGGAAGCAGAGCAGAAGCAAGGAGGAGCAGGGGCAGTGGGATGAAAGGGGATGAAAGCAGATGGCAAGACTGGGAGGGACCAGAAATACCTGGAAGGCTTGAACTTCAGAGAATCGGTCTAATATGCGAATAAGTGCATTTTCCACAGAGCTGTGCATGGCAGGAGGCAGGCAGGGGCTGCTGCTGAGTGGCTTCTGCACTGTGAAATCAATCCCACCCAGCACACACAGGCTCCCTCTGCCAGGAATCCTTTCCTGGCCCACCTCTGGTTGACACCCACAGTTCCCAAGTGGAATTAGAGCAGTGATGAGTAAATGGAGAGCTTTTCCCTCAGAGTGGTAAAAAAGCTTATGAAAGTGAGGAAAACGCCAGGAATGACAGGGATTTAGGGGGTGTGGCACAGGGCTGTGAGCAGAGAGGCAGCTTGGGCAGAACAGTGTTCAAGTGGCACCTGGGGCACTCAGAACTGCAGTCCCCAAATGAGAGGCTGAGGATGCACTAGACAGGGCAGCCACGTGTTTATTCCCAATTTGAACCCCTTGGCTAATCCTTTCTGCCCACCCACCTCCATCACCACCAGGTCTAACCCTGCAGTATCCATCTCCTCTGGGCTCCCTTCCCACTGGGATAGCCCAGAGATGTGGCTCATCAGGGGCTGCCCACCCACCCTCCCTCCCCACGCACCAACACAGTGCCACACTCCCAGCTCTGCTTATCTGCTGCCAGGCTGACCAACTCTAGCTGTAATTTCATGCTGTTATAAGCAATCACACTTGTAAAGCAAAAATCACGGCTGTGTTTCGTGGCACAGAATGTGAAGGAGGCTTTTAAAGCGCTGGAGAAATCCCAGCTGATGGCTCATCCCTCTATTCCTCTGCTGGCACAGCTTCACCCCAATGCCCGGACATCCCTGCAGCCACCCCCTCACCCACAGCTTCCAGAGCAGTCACAGAAAATAATTTCATCCTAATATTTAATCTAAACATGCCCTCCTTCAGCTAAAAGCCATTCTCACTTACCCCAGCACTGCACACCCTTGTAAAAGCCCTCCCCATCCCTACAGAGCTGCACAGCAGCAGCCCTGGAAGAGGGTAACCCTGCTTTTTTAGCAGCTCTCAGCAGCAAGCCCCAGATAAAAGCAAGAATCTCCAACCTGGCTGTGTCCCACACCTATCCCAAACCTCTCCATGCTGCCCTGTGATAAGGAGTGGGTGGCCCAGTGGGACATGGGAGGACAGAGCTCCCCTGTATCCCCTCAGTCCCTGCTCAGGGACGTGGATGATCCCTGGTTGTGCCTCTCACCGTGTCACACAGCCTGGCACAGACACCTTGTTAGACAGGGAACGTGTCATGTGTTTTGGGAAGGAAACAAAACTCCGTATGGCGCTCTCCATCTGGGCTGAAAGGTTGCCTGGAAGGAAGGAAGGACAGCCAAGAGTGCAGGCCACTGTCCCAGCGTGACAAAACCTGTCCTGCTGTCAGCACAGCCCCCTTTCCCGTGTGCCACCGTCCCCAGCAGTGTCGGGAAGAGGGGCTGGGATTTAGGGGGAGATGTGACACAGGGAGGACACAGCCAGGAGGAGGAGGAGGAGGAGGGAGAGGATGTGGTGCTGCAGTGACGCAGCTCTTTGGCCGAGCAGGAGAGGACTGAGAGCAGCTCGGCTGAGCCCCGGGGCTCTGCGGGAGGATGGGAAGAGTTTCTCCGCCTGCGACTGGCGATTTTCAGCAGTGAGCTGGGACGGGAAGGGCGCAGCCTGCGGCTCTCTGGCAGGGACGGGCTGCGAACGCTGCAGTTTTGCTCCAAGCTGTGAGGTGGCTCTGACAGCCTGCCCAGGAACAGCCCCCACACCCTGCATTTCCATTCTTGCGTCTCTGGAGAGTCGATAGTGGGGAAATGCAATGGAAAATCTTTTATTAGAGCACCCCAGTCGTGTCATTTAGATCAACACAGGGCAAGTCTGTGAGGAAAAGGTCGTTGTAATGAGAGGTGAGAGGCTCCGTGGGCTGTCAGCATGGCTGGCCCTTGGCTGGCTCCTGACACCCCAGCAACCCCCAGATCCAGCTGGGCTTAATTCCCGACCCTGCCACCGTCCTCACCTGACCCTGTCCTTCCTCTGCCTCCAGGAGGGATGGGGCTGCCATGGACCCACAGCTTTTGGCAGCTTTCTGCCCTCCCAGTCTCCCCCCAAAGCCTCCTGCACATCCTTCCCTCCTCCAGCACCTCCCCAGCCCTGTGAGTTCTCTCATCCTGCAGTAACCAATGAAAAACCTGAGGAATTTTTGGCAGGAGACCTCGTATTTTCCACCCGTGCATGGCCTGAGGGGAATTCTTGCTTTCCATCTTATTTATACCTATAAATCCCGACTTGGGTGTAGCCAGGCCCCCCTCTGGGAGGAGATTTACGACCCGTGCTCATGGCTGGCTCCTGCCAGGACTCCTCCCAATGGTGTTGTGTCCAAAGCTCCAAGTCAACAGCTTGTCCTGGGGCTCTGAGGATCTGGAGGATCTGGTTGGCACTTCCCTTCTCCCATCTGTCTCCAACAGCAGGGGAACAAAGCCTTAGGAGGGTGGAGAAGAGCTGGCAGTGCTCAGGACCCTCCCGAGCTTGGTTCAGGCTTGGACTCAAAGATCTTAGAGGTCTCATCCAATGGAAATTCTCTGATTCTCACCCATGAGCTTTCATGCCTTCATCCTCCACCTTCCCTGGGCAGCCTGGGCACCCCAGAGCCTGGACAGCATCCTGCTGGGTGAGCCCTGTGCTGGCAGGGCCCTGTCATTCAGAGCCAGCCTCATCTCAGGAGAGGGATTATTGATCTGCATCTGGCACCGGGGCCAAAGCCTGCTGCAAAGTGTAATTAATTGATCACTAAGTGCTCTGAGATCCCAGATGAAAGAGCCACGTAATTACCAAGTATCATCCAGCGGCCCTGGGAGTAATTGTGATAACGGCTCGGGGTTAGCACTCGGAGGCAGAATTAGCTTGGTGCTTAATGTCCCCCTCCAGGGACAGACCGTGTCCTCCCTGTGCCACTGGAGGGGACTGCAGAGCTTGGGCCTGGGAAACAAAACCCCTCTGTGCCTTCCTTGGGATGCTGGTCCCTGTGGAGAGGCTGGGCACAGTGGAAGGGTGCTCAGGAGGGTGCAGGGTGAGGGGCTGCTCTCCAGAGTCGGAGCAGAGAAGGGATTTCTGGCCCCCAAAATCACTCGGGTTGGACGGGAAAACTGGAGATCTTCATCAGTGAAGATCACCCATCACCAGGACTGTGGGAGCCCTCAGAGTTTCCAGAGGAAGGCACTGGAGCCTAAAAACTGCGGCTCCAGAATTTCTGATCATGCAAAAACTCAGCTCCGTGTGGGATTCTCTGACAATTCCCAGCCTTATTTTAGATTTTTACAGTCTGCCATAAAAGCAGTTGTAGTAAATTATTAGACCTAGGTGTGGACTGTCAGGATGCTTCTTCCCTATTAAATTCCCCACGATGTTTTGTCCTCCCTGCACTCAGCTGGGCTGTGTGTCCCCTGTCCCTCCAGCCCTGGCACATGCTGGAGTTTGGGGACCTGGTGCTGGTGCAGCACTGTTCCCAATGAGCTTTTCCCAGGTGCATAAAACCCTCCTGGGAATCAAAACCAGTCCTCACTATGTCATCCTAACAGCCAGGTCAGGGAGAGTGGGGCAGGATTTGTTTCCATTGCCAAACACAAAACAAAAACTGATCTCCTGGGTGCTGGGGAGAGATTTACAAATTTCCCTGGTTTATTCCATTAACCCCATGACTGCTCAGGGATCTCAGCAGTGCTGACTGCAATAAAGTGACCTCCTTTAACCTGCAGCCAAGGCTTCTTCCCACTCTCCCAGCTCCCAGCCCCTGAGCCTGAGCAGCTCTGAGCTCTGGTGCCACCTCCGGGTGACAGGACAGGGACAGGGGCATCTCCCAGGGGGCACAGAGAGCTGAGCTGAACGTGCTGGTGTCACTCAGCTGGCACACGCAGTAACTCACTGCCTCACATGCTCATTATCTGTGACTGGAAATGTCTCCCACAGAACTGGGGTGGGATAGGAATTGGGATGGGATGGGAAACATCCTGGGGTGATGCCTCAGTCTGTGCCTGGTGGGACGAGTGGGAAAAGGATGTGCGGCCAGCAGGGCAGGGCTGGCAGCTCTGTATCCCATGGCACTGCTCCCAACGCGCTGCAGCTGCAGCAAACCATGGGTTCTCCCACCAAAGGCCGCTCCCTGCACACCCCCAGAGCCCCTGCAGGGGGACGGGAAGCACCCACAGCCCTGTGCAGCCAGGTCGGTGTTCCCTGGGAGCGTTTCCCTGGCGGCTGGCTCGTGTTTGCCATCCCTAAATCTGTCGGCAGCTTGTGCTGCATCTCCCACCGCGCGAACGCACACGCACACGCTGCCGTGCTGGAGCTCTGCCAGCGCCCCGCACATGTTGCTCGCTGCTCCTCCTCCTCTTCCTCCTCCTCCTCATCCTCCCCAGCCTCCCTCCCTCCGCTCCGAGTCCTGCCCGGCTCCTTGCGGATCTCTTGGGGCCTCTGGCTGCTGTGGCACCGTGCCGGGATCTCTGCCCACCCTCCCAAAATACTCAGAGCAACCTCCTGTGTGGATCCTGCCTGGAGCTCAGAGCCCCAGCGCGGGCATCCAGGGACCAGCCCCTCCAGGAGAAGCTGCTGGATGCCTTGCCCGGCTGTTTGGAGCATCAGGAGCCCCGCTGGACCTTCCATCCCCACAAATCCCTGCTCTCAGGACGCTGAGCAGGTGCTGGCAGCCAAGGCACCGTTATTCCAGAGGTTTATCCAGCGGCACTCGGGGAGTGCCGGAGGTTTATTGCCGGCCTCTCATCACGCTGACACACGCAGCAGCAGGAAGTTCCAGCGAGCTCCCTAATAGCTCTGCACAAGTGGAATGTTGTTCTTTTGTCAGGGATCTCTGGGAGTTTTTATCCCAGTGTCCCCGTGAGCTCGCAGAGCTGCAGGATGGAGCAGTGGCTCTGCCCTGGGGGGTGACATGGGGACACAACCCCCAGGTCCCCAGCCCGGGGCAGAGGGTGAGACCCCAGCTACGGTGTGGGGGCTGCGTTTTAGGGGTTTTCCTCTTAAAACAACCCCCAAGCCTCCACGCAGAGTCTCCCAGGAGGCAGAGGGACGAGGCTGGAGGCGGTTAATGGCTTTCCACCTGCGGGAGCTGCGGAAATGCTCCCAGCAAAGCACGGGCTCTGCTCCAAGCTCTTACAAGCTAATCAATGAAACATCACAGCTTGGGAGCCGGGGCAGAGCAAAGCAGCACAGTATGGATTTTATTTTTTCATGCAAAGAGCTTTNCAAGCAGCTCTGCAGAGAAAGCCAAGCCTGTGGCACCAGGGAGGACACAGGGGTGGGCTGGGAGGGGGCTGTCACCTCCCCTCTGAAGCACAGCACAGTTAGTGCCACTGTCCTGCTCCTTGTGCCACCCAGTTCATGGATTCTGGTCCCAAAGCAGGGCCCTGCTGGCCCGAGGCTTTGCTGGCCAGGCCACAGACACCATCAGGAGTGGGCTCTGTGGGGCTGCCACTACCTCTGCAGAGCTGTGGGAGAGCAAAGCACAGCTCCCTGCTCCAGCTGCAGGGAATTTCTAGGACCTGAGCGATGCTTTAGCACTGCAGAGGGACCTTCCAGCCCCTGGGACCCTCCAACCCCCCTGTCTGATGGCACAGAAATGAGTTGATGCCAGTGGCTGGACTGCATTTGGCTGAATTTTATTGACTCTGTGCTGTGGTCAGGGCTGTGCTGTGTGGCTGCACGTCCCTGATCCTGGCTTGTGCAGCACCTCTAGGGATTTGGTGTTTGCCTGCAGGCCGTGGGAGCTGGAAGCAGTGACAGAGCAAAAGCCAGGTCTGAGCGGGCTCATTACTAATTCCTCCTTGTGAGGATGATTCTCCTCATCTGTCTGTTCTCCTCGGGATCTGTCAATGAGCCAGTTCATTCCCACTTAGGATGCGCTGTGCTGATACTGCATCACACTGATTCCAGGAGAATGTGCCTGATGCCACATCCAATCCATCACAACAACCCACGGCAGCCATCGGATACCTCCCTCCCTCCTCCCTCCCTCAAATGCATCATCCCCTCAAAGATCACAATCAGCTGTTGGACAAAGCCTGGCTTTCACAGTGCCATGGTTACTGGTGCCGATTGTGATCTGTGATTTCCTTCTTTTCCTTTATTTCCTGTTCCTTTCCCTTCCCACCCATCGGTGCTCACCCCCTCTCTCCAGCGCCTCCAACAACTGAGGGATTATTCCCAATCAGCATCACTGAGCACTGCTGATTGCATCAGTTCCTCACAGACTGCTTTTATGATTCCCATGGGGAAATTATTTGAGCCAGACAAATGAAAAATATTTACCTGTGGTAAGTGCTGAGAGCCAAGGTCTGCATCCAGCTCATCCTGTCCTGCAGACACCTCCAGCCTTCCCGGGCATCCCTGCCTGGCTCAGGGTGCTGAGCACTGGCTCTGAGCCTTCCTGCCTGGATCAGGGGACTCTGAAATGCACAGGGAGGCACTGGTGTGAGGGAGAAAGGCAGAGCATTTTCCTGAAGACAATTAATGGATTACAACCAGTGCAGAATAATGCAGAGGCAAAGAAATCCCTCTCTCCAGAGGCAGTGGGATAGCACTAAAATCATGCTGCACTCTGCCTCACTTCATAAAAACTTCTTGTTATTCCTCAAGGAGGAATTGCCAGAGAGGACAACAGTTCTGTGCACTCCTGGATTTACAAATGCTGTTTTATGTATCAGTGTAATCTCTCTTGCAATTTATATGGGATGCAATGAGTAAACACCAGCAGTCCTGGCAGGAATGCTGAGTCTGGAATGGATGCAGAGAATGGAGGACAAGGCAGGAAAGCCTCCCCAGAGCAGGTATTTTCCAGCTGAAAGGCAGATTTGTAGAAGGCAGATTTCTCCAGGATTTGTGGGGATGGTCAGGATGGGGGGACCACAGAGCCACTGGCTGCTCCTTGACTGATGCAAATCCTGCTGGAGCAAAGAACTGAAAATCACAACAGAAAAGTCTTGAAAACTTTGGGGACATCACAGCACAGCAGTGAGACATGGATACAACCAGAGCAATGCCATGGCCTTGGGAAGGAGCCTGGCAGCCTGGACTGGAGTGGCTGGAAGTGCCTGGAGCTGGTGGGAACCTCTCCAGGCATCGCCACGAGGAGCTTTAGTTAATTAAGCTCTGAATTACGAATTATGCATAGAGCATAAAACAATGTCCTGCTTTCTGGCTGGGGAATTAAGGAGCCACGGGCTCAGGTAGGTGCTCCCAGGCTTCAATCCTGGTGCACAAGGAGAGCTTTTCTCCGTGGGGGGATGGCTCCCAGGGATGTGACACTGTGGAGCCGTGCTGGGGCCCAGGGCCCACACAGGGACACTGAGGGGTGATGCTGGGGACACAGCACCCTGGGCAGGCTGTCCCTTCCCTCCAGTTCCACAGGGATGATGCTGCCTGCCTTCCCCTCAGAGGGTTTGTTTCCCTCAGCCCCCTCCACACCCCGGTGGGCAACAGGGAGCCTATTTTAGAGCCGAGCAAAGTCCTCTTGTGTTGACAAGGAACAAGGACTTCCCTCCTGAGCGGGCCCCCAGCTGTGCCCGCCGGCACTGGCTCAAAGGGGCTGGATCCCAGCCTGGCCTCTGGCTCAAACCCCCCATTCAGCACCGTGTTTGGAAGGCAAAGCAGGGAATCAGCCCTGTTCCCAAAGCCAAAGGCTGGAGTGGCTCTGCCATCTCGGAGGGACAAAGGCCTTTTCTGCCCTGGGACAATATTGCCACTCACCAGCCGTGTCCCCAGCCAGCAGAGCCTGGGGAAGGCTCCTCAGAGCCGCCTTTCAGCTGCACTACGGGGCACCTCTGCTTCCAGCTCTAAAGCTGAGGTTATTTTTCCACTTCCTTCTGCCATTGAAGCCCCCCCGGGCACTGTGGAGGAGGGGTGAGAGCTTCCCAAGGACTCTGCAGGGAGGAGGTTGATGCCCTGTGTGAGCAGAGGGCAGGAGAGGCAGCAGCCTGGCACCCCCTGAGTGCCCTCTGTGCCCTCACAGGGGAAGCTGCATCCTCAACGGGATCCGTTTTGGGATGGATCTGGAGCCAGGAGGGATGGTGGGGTCTGTCCTGGTGGGGTCTGTCCTGGTGGGGTCTGTCCCCACCAGAGTCTCTCTAGGAGAACAGGAGCTGTCCCGGGGTGTGTCCCACCCCGCTGCAGGGCAGATGCCGCGGGATGCCACAGGGTGGATGTGTTCCAAGCAATGTCCAGGCTGGCTGGAGCCCCTGGCAGCGCCGCCCCTGCCCCGGGGAGCTGCGATCAATGGGCACAACTGCAGAGCAAAGGCGGCAGCAGCGGCGGCTGCAGCACCGCCGCGGGAATAAATGAGGGATTGATTTTCAGGGCAGTTCGGATCTCATGGATCTCAGCTGCCGTGATAAGCGGAGTGCAGGCATGGCCGGCGCCGTGGGGCTGTCACCTCCTTGTCACCTCCCCAGGTGTGAGAGCGTGGGGGGGCTCAGGCACCCAAAATAAAAGCGACTCTTTGCCAAAAGGAAAAGAAACTCTGAGCTGCTCCAGGGCGTCACTGCAGTGCAAGCAGGGAGCTGGCAAGGCTGGGGACATTGGGAAGGACTGGGAGATGGGTGTCCTGTGCTCCCTGTGGGACTCCCCTGCTCCCTGTCATCAGCCCCTTCCCAAACCTCAGTGAGCAGCACCAGACAGGCACCGTCTGCCTTTAACATCTTATCTCCAAGCTGCTCTTGCTAAGTCACATCTGACTTAATTATGGTAATTAAGATTGACATTAATACAAGATTAAAATGTGAAATTAAAATTAGCTGTGAAAGTTATCTGAGTTTTTAGAGCAGTTATTGATTTTCTCCACTGTTAATCAAAGGTCTGAGGTAACGGCCGATGAACACGGTGCTAATTAGAGCAGTGCCCATAAAGTGGCCTCGGGAGATGTTTGTCTTATTTCCCGGAATCCCTAAGGTTTCTGACCACGCAAACCATCCCTGGCCCTGCTGAAGGAGCTCAAGAGGCCACGGTTTGCCTGCTCCTGTCAGCGTTTTTCCTGGTATGGAGCTGGGCTGTGCATGCAGCCATGCCCAGCCGTGCCAGGGCTGCAGGAGCTGCTCCAGCTGCAGGGGTTTCAGGGTGCAGGTCCCAGCTGCAGGCAGAAGGGCGCTGGTGTTTTGGGGGAGCAGCAGGAGCACGGAGATCCCCGGAGCACCGAGGCTCTCCCTCCGCTGGCATCCCGCTGTTTCTCCGGGTGAGATTTCACAGCCCATTAGGCCTCAGCGCCGGCTGCGGGAGGGAAATGATTCAAATCGCAGCAGCTCTGGGGAGTGCACGCCGCGGTGGTTCATCCCAGACCATCTCCCTACACACATTCCTGCCTCCCAGCAAACCTGAGTCCCCAGCAAAGCTGTTGGAGGGACAGGAGGACCCCAGTGCTGCAGGCAATTCCCAGCAGCAGGTCCCTTCCCCAGGTGTGCTGCCCTGGACTCATGGAATGAAGTCTCGTGGGAGCTGGGCCCACTTGCACCCCCTAAACCTGGCTGAGCAGCTGAGGCTTGAGCCTCACCACTCCCCCTCCATCACTAACAACTTTTGCCACTTCGTGGGCATTTCTGCATCACAAACACAGTGTTTGGTCTCTTTTCCTGCCTGTTTCCATGGCACTGCTGTTATTATCTGGCTATCTTAGGAGTTTACTACAATGCAGATGAGCACAATAAAAATCACTCAAGGAGAACTGCTAAATGAGAGACAACTCTTATCTTCAGCACCGGCAGGCAGGTCGGGAGGGAAGAGGGGCTGGAGCAGAGGGGGAATGGTACAGGCTGTGCTCCCTGTGCCACAGGAAGCTTTGTTCGACCAAATTAAACCTCTGAGCAGGCGAGTCCCAACTGGGTATGAGAGTGACAGTGTTAAATAACACGCTGCACCTTTCTCCCCACTTTCTCTCTCTTATTTTTGTTCTTCTCGAGCCTGCTCCCCAACTGCTCCCAGCTGGCAGCGGCTCGGAGTGACACCGGGAATGCAAATGACCTGCCGCCCTCTCACCAGCATCCCCAAGGCTGCTGCCTGCGCTTCCAGCAGCCCCGGGGCAGGAGGGAGCTCAGCAGAGCCCGGCAGGGAAAGCGGCAGCAGGATCAGTCCCCGTGTTTGGACAGTTCCTTGACTGGGTGTGCTCTGCGTGGTGGCACTGGCGGTGACACCGGAGTGTGATGGTTGTTGCTGAGGTAACGGGATCGGTGCGATTGCTCCCGCAAAGGTGCCGGGGACTTCTCAGATGGCAGCATCAACAAACTGGCTCTTTAGGGAAGGGGGTGGGCTGCCTCTCGTGCTGTTTGACACGGGTGCTGTGCATTCGTGACACTGCTCTGGCTATTTGACTTGACAGGGGGAGCAGCCGGCAGGACCGGGCGCTCTCACCGGGAGGTGACTCACAGTAAACATTTCCGGGCAGGATCTGGGATTTCAAGAGAAGGAAGCCTCTGTTTCTGTTCTTCTCTAAGTTGGTACTTGGACCCTGTGCTCTACGGGTTCAGGAGGGCCTGCTGGGAGCCCCGGGCTCACTGCTGGTGGCCTGGGCAGAGGGATGAGCAGGGGGTTTCCTGGGAGCCATCCAGGACGTGATTCCCCTGCAGACAAGAAGCTGAGGAGCTCTGGGGCCACGTCCTGAGCAGGGACCACCTGTGTGCTGCTTCTTTTGGCACAGGAATGAGGCTATCCCAGGGCTCACCTATGGCCACCGTGCCAACCCAGCATTATGGGGGGCCCTAAGCAGCACACACAAACTGTGAGCTTTTGTATGCCCAGTGCTCCCATCCCACTGAGGTCAGGCAGGTCACAACTGCAGCTCCTTCCAAGCCAGGCTTTGCTGGCTCCAAAAGCCCCGGAGCATCCCTGTATCCCAAAAGAGCCATGGGGCCTGTGGCAGCCTCCCCTTAGCACCCATGCCCTATTCCCAGCCTATATTGGGGGGGGCAAGAGTAGAGGGAAGGAAGGTACATCTGAGCTTGAAGAGAAGGGCTTGGAGTGCTGAGGGGGGCTTTGGGTGTAAGGGGTGGGATGCTGAGCAGAGTTGGGATGCTGAGAGGGGCTTTGGATGCTATAGGGAGCTTGGGGACAAAGGGCAGTGAGATGGGACAAGAGACCTGGCACAGGCTCAGGGGGGGCCTGCAGCGGGAGCACTGCCCAGCCTGGGGGGGAGCACCGGCACTCCCGGAGCGGGAAAAATCCGAGGAGAACGGAGGAAACCACGTACAACCGTGTGCCCGGGGCTGCTGCGAGCCGTACCCGGGCTGTTCGGCGGGGCCGGG
>WEIU01008870.1:48378-90250 GCA_013389925.1 Aegithalos caudatus
CGGCGCTCAGCACCGCGGGGCGGACAGCTCCCGCCGCCCGGGAGAGCTCCCGGAGCCGCGTCCTCACCGGGAACAGAGCGCGGACGGGGCCGCGGCCTCCCGGGAGCCGTGCTGGACCCTTCGCTTCCCTCCCGCAGGGGGAGCAGCCCCGCGTGTCCCCAGCCCTCCGTGTGTCCCCAGCCCTCCGTGTGTCCCCAGCCCCCGGTGTCCTTCTAACCTCCACTTCTATATCCCCACTGGTGTTCCCGACCCACGCTTCGGTCAGGGGAGGGTCCGCGGGGGGTGAGTGTTTACCCAGGGGCTGCCTGTTCGTTCCACGTGTCCCCCGTCCCCACGCAGACCCGCTCCCTCTCCCACTGCCGCGATGCCAGACCTAAGAATAGGCTCTGGGATGCGCCCGCGGGTGACTTGGCAAAGTCATTGCAAACTCGCGTGGGGCTTGGAGACGACTGAAGCGGTGCCTGTGCCCAGTCCCTCGGCACTGCTGGAAGCCAGGACGAGGCGGGCGGGCTCGGGTGAGCGTCTGGGTGGGGTTCCCGGTGTGGATTGTTCGGTGGGAGAACGGGAGAGGCCGGTGTGTGCTGGCGCTGCAGTGTGCTCGGGGCCTGAGGGTGCCCTCCGGGGCTGGCAGGGGGTTTATAGCAAACACAGCCAGCTCCTGGTGTCAGGAGCGCTGTGCGGTGCTGTCTGTCCCTGCTCTCGTGGTCAGATTGCGTTAAATGACTTTGACTTGTCGGTCTGAAACCCGGCTCTCCAGAGAGGGATTGTATTACAGAATCCATCCTTCCTGGGCAGCCAAACAGCAATGGATATAGAGGGTGGCATTTCTCCCTCACCTGCATGGGTTTGTGTTCTGTGTACGTGCACATACGTGTGTGGAGGAATCAGATGCAAAGTCCCTGCCAGCTCTGGCGTCCTGCTCCAGCACGGGGACACACAGAGAGGCACGTTCCTCTGGTGTGTTACACAAACGCTCTGCTCCGGGCTGCCGGGGCTCTGTGTGAGAGGAGAGATGATCCCGGCCTCCCGGGGGGCCTGGGGGAGCTGGGAAGAAAAGTCAGCAAGCACAGGGCCCGGTGAGGGCTCTCAGCTCCCTCACTGCCTCGTGTGCTGAGGCAGGAGGGCTGCCCCAGTCCCACTGGGAGCATCAGCAGGCAGTCCAGCTCCCGGGAACAGGATTTGGCACAATCTGCCATAAATCTCATGGTGGAAGAACACAGTGTGCTGAATTCCTCTTTCCTTGGCAGAGAGAGGGAGCTGATAAATTGTTGACCCTTTACAAGGTTTGGTGAATTATTGCAGTAAAATCCCAACTCCTGCCTACGCAGCCTGGAGCCGGTGGAGACGTGGCAGCTCTGCCCGTGCCTGGGGGGTGTCTTGTCCATCTGTGTGGAGGGCAACACAGCCAAGGGCCCAGAGCAGCAAATCCTGCTGTTCTCCAGCTGGGGGGAGCAGGATTAGACCCTGCACAGACAGATTGCTCTGCTCCATCTGCTGTTCTTTCTGTTCTTTTCTTTTCATCCAAGAAAAAAAAAAAAAAAAAGGATTTTCACATGACTTGCACCCATCGGGTGCTGGGCTGGTGGCTTTGGGTGCTCTGCACTGGTGAAGCCATTTAGATCACCAGAGAGGAGGTGTGAAATCCTCTCCTCTGCTCTCGGCATCCGCTCGCACCCACCCACCGGCGCAGAGCAGAGCAGAGCCGGCAGCAGAGGCACGTCCCTGCACTGCACAGGGACTTGTGCCAGGAGGCTCCGGGCAGCCTGTGCCAGAGCAGGCATCCCAGGGACGTGGGCACCACCAGGGGCATTTATTTGCACCCTGAAATGATGCTGTGGGCAAACACAGGGGGGTGTGGGCAGCTGAGTGCAGAGAGGGCAGCGTTGCTCGTGCTGCCCAGGCAGGCTCAGCCCCTGGCATTAGGGGTGTCAGGGACACAGCTGAACCCAGGGTTTCTAAATATATTTGGGGTGTCCAATATAGGCTGTGATGAGATCAGCAAACCCTGTCTGAAGCTGCAGTGCCGGGAGCAGAAATGCAGCTGTGGGTGCTGAACTTGGGGCTCCTCTGCACCCCAAAATTCTGCACCCTCCCTTCTCTTCTTTGAAGCATTGGGACACTCCTGTGGTGGCTGTCACAGCCCAACAGCAAGGACAGACATCCCCGTGGCTCTGTGGTGAGCACAGCACCACGGGAGGCTGATTCCAGAGGATCAGGTGTGTCCGGCAGGAAGGAAAACCGAGCGTGAACTCGGCGGGAGCTGCAACAAGTGCGTGGTGAGCTCTCGCGGCAGCACCCCGAGCAACGAGATAACAGCACAAGGCTGCCAGCGCTGATAACGAGAAAGGGGCTTGTCTGATGGAGAGCTAGCAAAGGCCATGGCAAATGGCTCCTCTTCCTTCTCTCCTCCTTGGCAGAAAGGACGAGGAGAGCCTGGATCAGGAGTAAATGAAATTAGTCTCTCTCAATCCTCTTCCTCTCTGGTATTTTTTGCCATTATGAATATACAAAGATGCCATTTCAAGCACAGTTTTGTGGATGTCACAGTGTCACAGACATTTCCTGCTGTACATTTTTAACTTCTCCTTCACTGAGGAATCTGGTGGCAGGATTTAGGGCTGAGGAGCCAGGCTGCGCCGAGTCAGCTGAATGTGCTCCCTTGGCATCCAGAACGGCAGCGGAGATCTTGGAATAGCAAACCATGTAAAAAGGGAAGTGTGTGATCCATCCCTTGGAAGTCAGGTGGTGCTGGGTTCGGAAGTTAATGGGTAATAAATGATGGATGAGGCAGAGGAGTGCCAGGGCATTGCTGGGCAGGTAACGTGGGCATCAAAACGGGCTGGTGTGAGCACGGCCCATCCTGCCAGCGGGCAGGGATGTTCCCTGGTTATTCCAGGTCAGTGCCAAGCGCTGGGGTGCTTTGTTATCCTATTTTGTACAGACAGTTGTGTTTTTTTTTTTAATGAAATAGGCTTTGTCTGATTAAATAACACACAGCTTTTGATGTAGACTACAAGCAGCCTCAGAAATCTGTGTATTTTCCATCCTCTGTCACTGCGATGAGCGCAGCTGCTTCCAGTGGGCTTTGGGAACAAAAAAAAAAAACCAACCCAAAACCAGAGTAACCTTCTGTGAGCAATCCAAAAGTTATTTACTTGATGCGATTTTATTTTTCAAATATTTGAAAGTGGTTACTGAGCAGTAAAATAGGCTCCAAGGAAATCCTGTTACAAAACACAGCCTCTATTTTAATTAGCATGACGTGAGCGACACGGCTGGAACCGGGGCTGCCACCGAGTGCATCTTTCAGGAGCTCGGAGATGTCTGTAGGAAACACGGCATGAGCACCGGCTTTCCAATTTTCCAGTCCATCAGGATGGATTTATGCTCTTGTCAGGGGTATGAAATTGCTGGATGTGGTGGTGAGAGGTGTGTGGCTTTAAGCACTTGACTTGGCAGGCACAGGGAGCTCTGCAAGGTGGGGATGTGCCTGTCCCTGCTCTGGTCCCAGTCAGGGGAGGGGCAGGGGGACATTGGCACCCCAACAGGATGAGCACTGGGATGAGCCTCACTGGAACCTGGGCACCAAGGACAGCACCTGGACAGGTGGAATGTTGGCAGGGCAGAATGTGGGGCCAAAGCCAACGTTGCCAGCAGAAATCTCGGAGTGCAGCCGGTGCCAGCCCCTGGCAGTGGGGAAGGGAACCTGCCCTCCCCCAGCTGGGGCACCCCAAGCCAGGGGACAAGGGGCAGAGTGAGGGAGGCTCCTGGGGTGAGAGCAGGTTTGGCATCACTCTGGCTCAGGCTGCTGCCCTTCAGCTGCTGCTCAAGCTGTGTTCCACGGCTTCCCGGAGTCCTTCCCAAAAGGACCTGCTTCATGGGATCGCTTTTCCTGCTGCTGCACGAGTGAGTGCTGCTGGACTGATGGGATGCAGGGAGCGGATCCTCCTGGTGCAGGTGCCTCAGCTGCTCTCCCTGCAGCCCCAATGCAGTGGCAGGGAACTCAGCCTGCAGGAACCAGGAGGAAGAGAAGGAGAAGGGCTCTGCAGTAGGAGCCTTTCCTGCCGAGGTGCTCGGGGAAGGAAGGTGTCCTTCATTCCAGGGGACAGGCTGCCAGCTCCTGGCTGTCTGTCTCCTTTCACAGCTTGTTAACCGACAAGTTGTTAAGGATGTTCTTGCTCTGTCCCATGGGGCCGGTCCTGCTCTATCCACATCCTGCTCTATCCACATCCTGCTCTACCCACGGATAAAAATACCTGCACAATGGAAACGGCAGCCAGAGAGAGGAGTGAGAATCTGTGAGAGGAGCAGCCCTGCAGACACCAAGGTCAGTGAAGGAGGAGGACGTGCTGTAGGTGCCCGTGGTGCAGCCCAGGGTGAGGCAGCTGTGCCCCTGCAGCCCATGGGGATCCACAGGGAAGCAGAGATCCACCTGCAGTCTGTGGAGGAGCAGGATCAGGAGCTGGAGCAGGATCCTGGCAGAGTTTGTGTATCCATGCAGAGAGGAGCCCACACTGGAGCAGGTTTGCTGGCAGGACTCACAACCCTGTGGAAGGGATCCAGGCTGGAGCATCCTATTCCTGAAGGACTGACCCTGTGGGAAGCACCTGCACTGGAGACGTCCATGGAGGACTGCAGCCTGTGGGAAGGACTCAGGGTGGGAACTTTCTGGAGGAATGTCTCCCATGGGAGTGATGGAGCAGCTTTGGTGGGCACCCAGCATCCATCCAGTGTCAACCCAGCACATCCACAGGGTCAGCTGCGCATCTGGGAAAACCGGGGACACAAATGAACAGGGGAGACAAATGAACCTCTGCTGCTCAGCTCTGTTATGCTTCAGATTTCAACTGAAATTTCCAAAACCATGGAGCTGGGTCGCTGGAGGAGCCAACAGGAGTCTGAAGGGGCAAAGCTGGGAGCAGGGGAGGTTTATCTTCCATACCAGAGAGGGATGTGCTGTGGGTTTCCAGCAGACCCCTTGGCATTGGCTCAGAACCAAGGGCAGGTGTTGGTTATCTCCAACTTGGATCTACATCCGTTTGCCTGAGGTTGGGGGATCCTTGAGCAGCCACGATCAGTGACCTGGGACAGCCCCAGGACTCCCCAAGAATCAGGGGATGCCAGGGAGGATCTGCTGGGAGCTGTGAAAGTGGAGGCTGTGTCTGGCGGGCAGCATTCCTCTGGCACTGTAAGAAGACACCATTCCTGCCCTGGTGTCTTTGTTGGATGTCAGGGATGGGAGATAAGGAGCCCTTTGAAGCGTGCTGCTGGGAATTAGTGTCACCCTGTCACAGCTGCAGGAGCTGCACCGAGCTCTAAACCAGGGATCCAGCCTGGTCTGCTCCTGGGAAGGAGCAGGGGCACCTGGATCCAGCCCCCTGGGATGGGGACCTGCAGTGCTCTGTCCCACGGCGGCTCAGGGCTGTCCCCAGTCAGGGGGATGGTGTTCCCAGGGTGCTGAGGAGCTGATTTCCCCTCTGTTCCATCTTTTTGCTTGCTGGAGCTCCCGGCAGTGGTGCAGCTGCAGCTGGCCCGCTCCCAGAGCACAGCCCCGACTCAGACATGTCTCTTTTATTCCTTTTTCCTCCTTTTCCTTTCTCTGGGAAGAGGCCAGAGCAGCAGCTGACCAGCCCTGAGCTCTGGCTGAGCCTGGATCTTTCCTGCTGCACATCGAGGAGGCTCTGCCTGGATTCCCAGGGCAGGGGCAAGCACGGATTTCTCCAGAACTTTCTCCCTTTCCCTGGTCCATGGACTGCAGTCCAACCCCCAGGGAGCTCATGGGGCCTGGCTCTGTGCCTGCTCCGTGGGGGTGAGGACAAGGCATTGGCAGCCCAGGACAGATGGCTGCAGCAGGAAGGTGCAAGGAGACTTCATGGAAGCGCAATCGGAGCTGCTGGCAGTGCAGAGGGATCGGATGAGCAGCCTGGCCACTCAGCCCGGCTCCAAAGGCACCATTCCAAGTGCAAAGCTTTAGTCTAGGAAGGAAATTTGGTGCCAAATGCAAAGGCATCCAAAAAAACTCGAGCACGACAGAAGGGATAACTGTGGGATGGATCCCAGAGCGGCGTCATCTGCTCAGCAAGGAGGATGCTCACGTCTCGGCCCGTCTCTCTGTCTTGCACACCGGAGTAGGACCTGCCAAATTCGGGAGCTGAGAGGCCAGGAGCACCCCAGGGAGGGTGGCCCTGCAGGGGGACCCCCAGGAGGGGACAGCAAATGTGGTCCCCAGGGCCTGCAGGGGACAATCAGTGATTTGTCACACCCGAGGGCAAGGGAAGCTCTGCCAGGACCTGGCGCTGCCAGGGGGGCTGGGGCAGAGCAGGCAGGGATGGGGAACAGGCTCAGGAACAGCACAGGGGAGTGGGGGAATGTTCTGGAAAGCGGTAATTTCAGGGCAATTTCAGAGCTAGTCAGAACAGCTGGAAATATTTAAAATTCAGGAGAGAATCTCCATCTGACATTTTTGGGTGGATTAATGGAGCATGGCAACATTTTGTGGATGAGATGCTTCGTCTCGGGTAGAGTGGTGGCTGGGGGACAATGCTGAGGACATCTCTGCTGATGTCCCCTCTGCCACCCTGCATCTCTTCCATGATGATGGGGCTGCACAGGAGCGGGGCTTGCATCTCCTGATGCTGATTTAAATGCAATTTCAGTAAAAAATCCCGGGATTTTCCTGACAGTCTTGAACCTCCATTTGCAAAGATACCAAGTCCCTAAATTGACAGACCATGAGCCCTAAGAGCTCCCAGTGCTCCCAGTACACCAGCACATCCCTGCCCACTGCAGGAGTTCTTGGCAAAGTCCTCTTGGACACATCCAATGCCATCCTTGAGGAGCTCAGATTATTCCCAGAATTATCAGGGTTCATCAGTTCTGGTGCAGGGGTCAGATCCTGCCCAAAAGCAGCCACCCACAGCAAAGCCACCCCAAAATCTAGGGCCCCAAGGCAAGGAAAGGCTCCTTTCCAGGGCACACAACCCCCACCAATGTGTCTCCCTTCACTCCTTATCCATCCACATTATCCACGCAGCAGTTTTTAAATTGCTGCTGGACACTATATTTACATAAATATGTGAGCCAATGAGGTCTAACACCCTGGTGAGCCCTAAATGGTGAATTAGGTTTTTGGAAAGAGGATTTTATCAATTTACTGCGAGTGCAAATCAACAGAACAGAATTTACAAACCCATCAAAAAGCGAGGTGACAGTTTGGAATTAATCCTCTGCCCCAGGCACAGGATGTACCTCCACAAACATCTCCCAGCATAAATATATTTGAGAAATAGTGGAGGAAAACGTAACTCCTAATGCCTGAGCACGCTGGCGGCGGCGGGAGATGAATGGAGTTAATGTCATCGGGAAGGTGCTGCCGCCTCCTGCTTTATTTTTATCCAAGACTCAGCGCCCAGCCCGCGCTGAGATATTGCAGTTTGTCTTTGTGCCAGAATTTGCCCCGAAGAAAATCTCCCCGATAATCGCTCTTCCTCATCTATTCCTTTTTAGAAAAAAAAATATTTTTTGAATAATTTAATTCCGTTCCTCCGCACCCCTCACTGCTTGGAGGAGCCCCGGAAGGCTGCATGTCCTGCGGGGGATGAGCGCCTGTGTCCCCCGGGTTGGGGGTGGCTGGGGGATGGATTTGGGATAATAATTGGCACCGCTGGAGATATTTGGGCACTGATGGATGCATCAGGATGATCAGGGATGTCCTCAGGTGGAGGGGGATGCTGTAGGTGCCGCTCCCTCCTGGGGGAAGCGGAGCTCTCTGGCTCCTGCCGGCCCACGGGCTGCTCCTTCCTTAAGGACCGAGCACAAACCCGAGTCCAAACCCAGCTCAGCATCCCAAAGGCGCCGAGATTCCCAAATCCCTGCCTCTCCCGGGTGCCCGACTCCCGCAGAGGGATCGGTGCAGTCACCAGGCGAGGGACTGGGGCCGCTCTCCTGTCCCTTGAGGGGTTCAGAGCTGCCACGGAGATGAAATCAGTGAGGCAATAACCAGTAAAAGCCAAACTTCTCAAGCTTTCTAATCGCAACTAGAAAGGCTCCTTTTCAGCTTTTGTTTCCAGCTCACAGAGGAGCCCGTGGCTGCCAGCGGCGAGATGGCTGGCTTTGTTGTGGAGATGACTGTGAAGGACACAGGCTGTGTTCCCATTTAGGAATGCATTGAGGCTTTCTTGGAATTCATTAGGAAAGGTAGGGAGGGAAGGGTGCAGCAAAACGAGAGTCCTCGCCGCTGCAGCCCGCTCCCCAGGGGAAAAGCTTTTCGGTTTTTCCACTGCAAAACGTCTTTTACGAGATCTAAATTCGAAAGTTGTTCCATTCCTCCAGTGGGAGGAAGGGAAGGGGAAGGTGCCCAGCCTTTGTTTGGACTTGTTTCCCAGCATCACCGGGCTCTGGTCCCAGCAGGATCCCGAGGTCTCCTCCCCGGACTCACCTCACGTATCCTGAACAGCTCAGCACGGAATCCTGGAGCGGTTTGGGTTGGAAGGCATCTATCTTAAAGCCCATTTTTTTCCACGCCCTGTCGTCTGCAGGGACACCTTCCACTATCCCAGGGTGCTCCAAGCCCCATCCAACCTGGCCTTGGACTCTTCCAGGGATGGGGCAGCCACATCTTCTCTGGGCAGCCTGTGCCAGGGCCTCACTGCCCTCACAGGGAAGAATTCCTTCCCAAATTCCCATCCATCCCTGCCCTCTGGCAGTGGGAAGCCATTCTTCCTTGCCCTGTCACTCCATCCCTTGTCCCAAGTCCCTTTTGAGCTCTCCTGGAGCCCCTTCAGGCCCTGCCAGGGGCTCTGAGCTCTCCCTGGAGCCTCCTCTTCTCCAGGTGAGCATCCCCAGCTCTCCCATCCTGGCTCCTTGGCAGAGGGGCTCCAGCCCTGCACCCACTGTGACGGTGACTCATTGTCCTCATGGGCACATTGTCACCCAAGGGCACACACTGAACTGAGTCACACAAACATCATCTCCTCCAGTGGTTCAGGTATCTGCTCAAGCTTCCATGGGGGAGGGCTGGATTTTTCCGCATTTCCACTCCACATGCACCGAGCTGGCCTCAGGAGCAAAGTCTTCCTTGAATTATGCAGTGTTACATCTCTGATCCAAACAAGAAGCCCCAGAGAGCAGCAGGGGCAGGAGCCTGCCCTGGAGTCAGAGTCACCTCAAACAGGGGGTCAGCTCTGAAAATTCCTCCCTCAGTCCCCCAGCACCAACCCCAGCTACACCCCAGAGCTTTCTCTCCCGGAAAAATCCGTGTTACAAGTTTATGTTGACCTCCTGCTCCTAGGAAATCAGCTGTTGTGCTTTTTCCAGAGCCAACAGCCCCAGCCTAGCTCCTCCTGCCTCCATCCAGCTGCTGCTCCAGGCTGTGCTGTCCCTGGGAGTTCCTGCCCAGCACCCGGGGCAGGATGTGAGCATCCCTGCAGGGTGATGCCTGGAGCATGGGGGATTTGCCAGAGGCAGCTGCTGCTGGTGGCACAGCCCAGGAACACTTCAGCCCGATCTGTGTGTCAAAAAGGCAGTGCTTAAAACCCAGATTTATGTCTCAGATGTGCCTGTTTTAATCACACTACACCGCTATCAAAAGGACATTAAAAATTATGATTACCCTCTAGGAACATAAACAATGGCAGCAGTGACAAACCCCTCATCCCAGGCGGGTGACACACGGCTTGGGATAATTGGCCCATTCATTACCTGCTGGGGAGAAGAGCCAGCTCCTTCCTCACCACATTTCCCCACCACCAGGGTGGGTCAAAAATAACATCAGGAGGAAATCTGCCCAGCCAGCAGCACTAGGAGACCAAAGAGCTGCCCAGGAGAAAGTGCAATGCTCTGCAGCAGGTCCAGCTCCTCCCCAAATTCCCCCCACAAGGCAGAGCTGGGGGTACAATCCACCCTCCAGGGGTGAGATTTAAGGATTTTCTCCTAGCCCAGCTGTGATTCAGGAGCAGCCAGCACATCCCTTGCATGTGTAGGTTTCTGATTTTGTTGTTTAGGGAATTTTGGGGGGTAGAGAATGGTGACATTGCCTAGTGCCTTACAAGGAGATGCCTTTCCATCAGCATCCTTGGAGCTGTTCCCAAGGTTAAGACGGTGGCAGGAACACCCCATGGGCACAGGGGAAGGTGACACATCCCCCACCAGGGCAGGTGACACAGGTGGGGCATTGCCTACAGAGCAGGTCCCTGCTGCTGGCCACCAACTCCTCTTTGCTTGTTTATTATCTCCTCTCAGCCTTCTATTCCTCAGTTTTGGGGAATCCAGGGATTTTGTGGGTGCTGCAGTGGGCACAGGGAGGGGTCTGGGTGTCCCACAGCCTGTCAGAATCATTAACTGGGCACAGCAGCCCTCGGCAAAGCGTTGTCCTCTCTGTTCCCAGTGTTCTTGCACCCCCCCACCAAAGCCTGTTATTATCCTTTCTGATAGAATTCAGATCAATCAAACAGAATAATAGAGCAGAGGTCAAGGAAGGCTGTTCCTTCCCTGGGGAACAAGGGGCTGCTTTCGTCAGAAGTACCAGGGAGCCAGTTTAATTGTTCTAAATCTGAGAAATTACCAACGTGCCTGCTAATTGTGTGTCCTCCTGCGCTGGAGAGGGAGGAGAGCTTTGGGTGGGAGCATGGAGCAGTGGGGCTAAATCAGCTTCTAATCCCCCCCAAAAAACTTGGTTTTCAGTGGTTGCCACCCATACTGGACTGGGAGGAAACTCTGCCCTGAGCCTGCCCAGCTGGTGCTGTGTGGGAGCACATGGATGTGGAGGGATGCAGGGGGATGAGGAGGGATGCAGGGGGATGTGGAGGGATGCAGGAGGACAAGGGGACAAGGAGGGATGCAGGAGGATGAGGAGGGATGCAGGAGGACAAGGAGGGATGCAGGAGGACAAGAAGGGATGCAGAAGGACAAGAAGGGATGCAGGAGGATGAGGAGGGATGCAGGGGGATGAGGAGGTGACTGGAGCAGGGGACACAGCAGGGCTGGGCACTGCACCCAGCCCCAGGACCAAAGCTGCTGCTCACCACGGAGGAGGACCCTGCTTCTCTCCTGACATTCTGATGGCTAATGAAAATATATTTCCTATCTGTATTAATTAAAATAAAGTGCAGCAGCTCGTCATGAGGCTCCGTGGGAGAAGCTGTACATGGGTTATCATCATCCAGCACAGCATCGTGCAGCGATGGAATTAGTTCTGCCAGGCCATCTTTAAAACACAAATCACTGATGGCTGATACAGCTGACAATTAATTATATAAAAACCAACGTGGCTGGGAATGATGTGAGTGCTGAGCAGCACCAGCAGCAGCCCAGGGATGGGCCCAGGGTGGGCTGGGTGGTCTTAGGGGCTGGGACATGGAGTGGGGTGAGCCTGTGCCAGCCTCAAACTGCTCTGCCCCCCAGAACCACTCTGGGTTTAGTGAGAAAATTTTTTTAAAAGTTAAAAATTGGATTTCAACCATATCTTGAATGAAAAGGGGTTTGTTCTTGGAGGAGTGAGTGCAGGGACACGCTGAGGGCTGGACATGGGGGTGTGCTGGGGGTTGCAGTTCCAACGTGGAGTTGCTGGCAGGATGTGCCAGAGGAGCTGCTCTGCTGCCATCCCCCAAAACTGGCCTGGCATCAAAAGGATCCAGCAATGAAAGGCAGGATATTGCTTTTTTTCAGAAGGAAAACCAAGGAATGGAGAGGGTGACAACCTGCACCAAGGGCAGGCTGGAGCAAGCTGGTCTGCATCAGGTGTCCCTGCTCATGGCACAGGGAGGAACTGGATGGATTTAAAGTCCATCCAACCCAAACCCTTCTGGATTCTGAGGTTCTGGCACTGCTCCAGGCTGTGGAAGAGCATTTGGGATCCCATCTCTCAGCCATCCCGGGCAGTCCCGAGCTGTGCCAGGGCCATGGGGTTGCCAGCAGGAATGGGAAGGGGAATGGGGAACTCTGGGCTGTGCCCCAGCTCCTGCCAGCCTCGGTGCGCAGCCCGTGATCGATGGAGCCCAATAACTGCAATCACCACAGCCATCAGTAACCCCTCCCTGTCCCTGCCTTCCCCATTGCCAGCAGCAGGGCCCTTCCCCAGCTGTCAGGAATCATTAGGCACCGGAGCTGCATCCTTTCAGAGCAGGCAGCAGGGTCTTTTCAAGGGCATCAGGCAGCACCAGGCAGCACCAGGGAGCCCCAGGCAGCACCAGGCAGCTCCAGGAAGCACCAGGCAGCTCCAGGCAGCTCCAGGCAGCACCAGGCAGCACCAGGTAGCACCAGGGAGCCCCAGGCAGCACCAGGCAGCACCAGTTCCTGCACAGTTCCTACGTGGCCTCAGTGAGGTGAGAAAATGCAAAGAAAATCATTGCCTGGAAAAAAGATTCCCCCTGCAAACAGGGACACACTGATCGCAGTGCCTGTCCTGACCTTGTCCCAGCAGGCAGAGCTGAGACCCCACCTGGTCCCCAGGATGGACAAACGGGCCTTGCACATGGGCTGGGAGGGGAAGGGGATGAGGCACAGCCTGGGGCAGGGGGAATCCCAGGATTGTTCCATTCCCTCATCCTAGGCAGTTCCAGCTCTGCTGCCTCTGCCCTGTGTGATCCCAGCAGCTGCATCCCGTGGTGGGAACAGCCCAGAGTCTGTGAAGAGAGCAGAAAACTCCATGTGTGCCCTGTGCCAGATGTCACCTGTGCCACCCTCATTGCTCTGAGCCACCTCTCCACCTTGGCAAGGTGGCCAGGACCTGATGGGCTTCAAATCCTGCCTTGAGATGCCCCAGGGCAGCTTTGGGGGCACTCAAAAAACCCCCAAAACCCTTTTAGGGTATCTCTGGACAAACCCACAGAGGAGAGGAACCATGGGCAGCAGTGCTGGGGCCATGTCCTGCCCTGCTGCCACGGGGGACAAGTGACACCCCCGAGGTGCTGCCAGTCCCTGCTCCTCTCCAGGCAGCCTGGACTGGAGCCACGCTGTGATTCCTGTTACATCCTGTGAAAGAAATATAAAGAGCTGCCAAACAGATTTAGCAGAGGCAGCTCAGCTCTCCCCCAGCTGCTGCAGGGGAGCTCAGGCAGGAGCTGGATCCTGTGGCTGCCCCATCCAGGGAGAGCCGAGCTGTGTGGCTGCTCTGCTCACCTGCACCTCCAACGCCACGTTGTCACCTGTGCTGGAGTGGAAATCAAATCAAACCGAGCTGTGAAGGCTCTGCAGATAGGTGGGACAACAAGGGAGGTTGGGAATAGCTGCATATTCCATGGATGTGACTGCCTGGGGGTGAGCTCATCAGTGATTTATGGCCACACACAGGAACAACCAGCGGTTGTAAGCAGACCAAACTTTGTCTCTCCAGATGTTTTGGAGCTGTGTATCCAGTAGCTGTTCCCCAGTGTCCCCAGGAGCAGGGAGCTGGGCTGAACCCACTCCTGCATCCCTTCCAGGGCTCCTGCATCCCTGCTGGGTCCCCTCCATCACCCAAGAGGCAGTGCCAGGGCACAGCACCCCTGCCAAGCCCTTGGCTCCTGCAGCAGAGACACCGAGAGGTGCTGGCATGGCAGGGGACACAGCTGAGCAGAGCCAGCCAGGAAGCACCCCCAGGAGCTCCCAGGAGCTCCCAGGATCTCCCCTGGCATCGCAGCAGGGGTGGAGCAGGAGCTGCTCTCACAGGGCACACAAAGAGTTAATCCCAGCACTCGCTTCTCCAGATCTGCTCCACTGCATCTTAACAGTGATGGGAGATTAATTATTTTAGCTGCAGAGAGCTGACTAGAACGGGGTTTTGTAGCTAAATATACTCTCTCTTTAGGAACCCATTTAATTTTATGCCCTGATGTAGACGGCTGGGCTGGATGATTGGCGAAGAAAGAAGGAGCTTCTCTTCCCCCTCTTCAATTTGTAGCCTGAAAAGCTGCCAAAACACTCGATTTCCTCTCCCCAGGTGGGCCCTGAGGAGTGAACATTCCAGCTGGAGAGCCCAGGAGAGGCACAGGAGGGGACAAGTTCAGCTTCTTCATCCCTCTGGCTGCCCAATTCCTGAAGTGTCCAAGGCCAGGTTGGACAAGGCTTGGAGCAACCTGGGATAGTGGAAGGTGTCCCTGCCCATGGCAAGGGGTGGGACTGGATGAGCTTTACAGTTCTTTCCTAATGAACTTCCAAAAAAATGAATTCCTCTTGAACCCAGCCTGTTAATTCCTTTCAACAGTGTCTGTCTGCCTGCCACAGATGTGCCTTTCTTACACTTGGTATCATGAAACCCTGTGATAAACTCAAATTATCACCTGCATCAAAGTCCCACTCTCTAATGGCTTTGCTCCCCTGGTCAGAAATATCAGGATAATTCCTGCCCCCATGAGCTGGGGAGGCAGTGGGATCCAGCCAGCACGGGACAGGTTGGATCACTTCCATGCTGCAAATCATCTCATTCCTCCATAGCTGGATGAGCCTCTTAAATTCCTCTTCCTCCTGAGCTGCTGCTGCTGCTACTCCTCCCACATTCCTTTGGGAAGGAGCTGGGCAATTCCCAGCATGAGCTGGGCTCATCCCAGGGGATTTGGGCCATGCTGGGGGTGATGCCAGGGCTGGGCACACACAGACTGTGGAGCCAGGACACCGTGGGCAGGTGCCCCCAAAGCCACAGGTGCCCATCCAGAGCTGGCATGGCTAGAGCAGACTCCTGGGAGTCAAAGTCTCATTGATTCCAGCTCCATGAAGCAGCAGTGGGGAGGAAAATCCATTTTCCTCCTAGCTCGGAGAAGTGTGTAATTTCCCGGCATCTGTCAAGGCTGCGTGGATCGTTAGAGCAGTTCCAGCTCCTCCCAAGCACTGGGAGAGGGGGGGAGAGGTTTGTGAGTTTAATTCCTGGATTCCTTGTGGTGTCCTTGCTCCTGAGCCCAGCCAGCCAGGCACAGGCAGCATGGATTCTCCAGTCAGGCACAAACAGGATCAATTTGCCACTAAAGCAGGTTCCCAGGAGGATTTTGCTGTTGGAATATTGCCCCACCTGCAGCAGTTCTGCAGCAGTCCCCTTGTGGAGCCCAAACCTGCTGCTCCTACCTGGGCCAGGAACCCCCTCACCCATGGTCAGCACGGAGGGATTTTCCCCTGTCTCATCCCGGGGTTGGGACCAAATGTGGGTGTCTGGTGTCCCCTGGACCATGTCCCATCCCTGTGTCCCCTGCCAGCACAGCAGGCCCCTCAGCCCCTCAGCTCAGGCAGCTGGAGCTGGTGAAACACCTCCCTCCCATCCCTGGAAATGCCCAAGGCCAGGCTGAACAGGGCTTGGAATGACACAGTTTAGTGGAAGGTGTCCCTGCCCATGGCACAGGGGGTGGATGAGGTGATGTTTAAGGTCCCTTCCAGCTCAAACCATTCCAGGATTGGGTGATCCCACGGTTCTCTCCTCCCTGCCCTTCCCAGCAGAGATGGGTTTGCCTCTGTGTGTGGGAGCTGGGTGGGCAGAGGGGGCAGAGCCTGGTCCTTCCCGGCCACGGCTCCTCGGGCTGGGCACCACTGCCAGCATCCTCACCCAGTAATGAGGGGTTTCCATGGCAACCTTATTTGAGCATCTCGAGTGACACAGATGTAAATTTTAAAATGAAATATTCAGACCACAGTCCTATGAGCATAAATAAACCCCTGCACACGGGCAATTGAACAGCGTTTTAAAGCAGATCCGAAACTCCCCAGGGCCAGCGGAGCCTCTGTGGCATTGGGAGATCCATGGGAATGGAAAGAAAAGTGTCCTGACCCCTTCCTGCACCAGGAATCCCAGCTGCATCCCAGCCTGAGTCCTGAGCAGCATCAAATCAACAAGGTGGTGCTGGTCACACCTGCCCTGCAGGGGATGTGGCACAAAGGGACAGCCCAGGAGGGACAGTCAGGTGTCCCCTGGAATGGGAGGAAAACTGCTCCAAACTTTCTTGGCACTGTCTCCATGAGCAAAGGCTAGGCATGTCTTTTCTTCTGGATTTTCTCCCATTAATTGCTCCATGGAACAGTCCAGCTTTCCCCACTGCAGTCCGGAGGCTCCCAGCATTTCCAGGCTGTCACCCACATTGGGCAGGACCCGGGGACAGGCACTACTCCTTCATCCTTTGCCAGAGACGAGAACGGATTTCTGTTTTCTCCACCAGCAGTGGGAATGTTGGGCTGAAATCCATCCCCATCCTCCCGTCCCTGCCTCACCTTTGCCAGGAAAGCGGCTCCGAAACTCCCGGTGCCGCGGGCAGCCCCTGCTCCAGCTGCGCTTCCCGGAGCTCCCACGGGAATGACTCACCCAGATCGGATTGCTACGGCTTTATTTGCTTAGAGAGGGAGCTGACAGGATGCTCTTGAGGAAAAGTTCTTTTCTTTCCTGTTGGAAAAAACTGAATCTGCTGGAAGTGTGACTGCGGGAAAACCTGGGATTCGCATCTCCTGCTTGGAGGCAGGCGGCCTTGGAGGCTGCATCCGCCTGCGGGGACATTCGGGAAATGAAAGATTGTTTCAATTAAGGTTGTTCTGCTCTTCAAGATTCAAGGCCAAAAGCTTTTAAAATCTGAAACGGATCACAGCCAAGTGTTTTGATGGACACAGCCTGCTTTTCCTCAGGCACCCCTTCCCACCCAAACCCTCTGTGTTCCTCCCTGAGGATGAAATGTGTGTTGTACGCACTGGAAGAGGTGGGAGAGCAGAAGGTGCTCAGGGTGCCCCTTCCCACCCCCCCAGCCCCACAGTGATGAAGGATTGCACCAGGACCTGGCCTCAAGCTCCCTGCTTTATCCAGGTTCGGGATCAGCCCTGGATGAACTCATCCCCATCAGGAGTGTCCCCTTTCCTCTATGGAGGTGCAGCTCCTGCCAGCCCTCCTGCATCAACCGTGTGGGGATGGGGAACTCCAGGGGCTCAGCCTGCGTGCAGAGGGTGCTGGGCAGTGCAGGATAAATCCCAGCTTTCCACGAGGGCTTGGAGATGATGCCAGCAGCAGCTCCAGGCAGGATTAGCCCAGCCCAGCACCCATGAATGCCCCTGAGCCCATCACAGAGGCAGAGATGAACACCCCCATTAATAGTGCTTGGATCAGCTTTATTCATTTCTGCTACAATCAGATCCTAAACCCTTCAGGACAGTGATTCCTGAGCTGGAGCAATCCAGCTGCCCTCCCTGGAGCGAGTGCTCGGGCGATACCATCGGCATTAGTAATGGGAACCGTGATAGGGCTACTCCTGCCTGGGCTCTTTCAGGAGCACAGCAGCAAAATGAAGCCTTTGTGCTTATTCCAGCATCCTTTTATCAGGCATTTGCAGCTCTCTAATTCCTCTAAGCCCCTCTGGCTGAGGTACCTTGGCAATCAGGTTCTCCCGGTGCCTCGGAGCAGCACTCGCGTGTTGGCCACGGCTGCCCACGGGACAGGGGCCTGGCTGGGGGTCCCGGGGACCCCCTGACATGGGGATGAATCTTTGGGGCTGGGGAGGATGATTTTGGTGCCTCTGTGCAGTCGCTGCTCAGGTGTGCGGGTGCTTGGTGCCCTGCGGCGTGTCTGGCTGAGAGGAGATGCTCTGGGAGCCGCTGCCTTGCCACCCCTCCTGTCCTGCTGCCTCTCCAGAGCCTGCTGCCACCCTCCAGCCCCGGGATGGGGCTGTGCCCCACCGGCAGCTCCCACACACAGCCCAGCCTCGGCACTGGCGCTTCCACCTCGGCTAAGTATAAACCGCGGGGGCTGAGGCTGGTTGGAGACACCCTCCCCGGAGCCCAGCCCCTGTGTGCACACAGCCGGTATCCAGGCACAGCCCAGAATAGACCTGGAGACGAGCTGTCGTTCTGCCTTAAGGTCACTCGGTGCTCCGAAGTGTCCCTGCCCAGCCTGGCCCATCCCGCGGGAGCAGCTGCTGTGCCCACGCTTCTGCACCCGGGAACAGCGAGGGCTGCAGGGCCAGCACCGAGGTTTCCATGGATTTGGAGAAGGGTTTCCAGTGCCGAAGCGCCCGCAGAGAGCTCCTGATTGAGATACAAGATAAACCCTTTGCTTTTCTTTCCCTCAGAGCTGCTCTAGTAGATTAGATCAAGGTCAAACGTGACCATTTCTCTCCCAGCAGCAGGACTGATCGCTTGTGAAGAGCAGGAGGGGTTTGGCAGCTGGGGAGGGTCCTGTGTGGCCATGATCACCCCATGGGCCTTGGAGGTGGCAGAAGCACTGCTGGAATCCAGATCAGGGTGGAAAGGGCCTTACCAAAGCCCACCCTGGCCCCGCAGACATGGAAACGCACTGCAATCCTTCCTTAAGGATGGGGATACTCAGTTCTGCTTCCCAAATGCAGGAATGAGTGGGCAGGGGGCTACACCGGGACTGTGGGGGCTGTGAGACAGGATCTGGCAGCTGGAGCACAGCTTGGCTTTGGGGCTGGTGATCAATCAGGGGCTGAGATCGACAATCAATTCTCTTTCTGATAATGCAGAATAAGCCCTTATCGATCCCGGATGCCAGGGCCCGGTGCTCCCCTCCTCCAGCCTGGCTGTGTTCCGCCCTCTCCCTTCCCTGGAATGCGCATTTGCCCTTTACAAACTGCGGCATGTTTAGTGTCTCATTAAGGAGTCGCTTTACAGAGTGTTTTATTTCATGCTTTGTTAAAGACAGAATCCAGTAAATGCATCCTGGCAAAGGATCTAATAAGGAATTAGTCAGCTTTCCAAAAGCATAAAATATGGTTTAAAGGCACAATCCATTAAGAAGTAGGGTTCACATGACAAATAACCCGGGAATCCTGGGTTGGCGTTTTTGGGAACACGTCAGCTTTAAGGACTCGGGATCCTTGACTGTGCTGCTGTGAGCTGATCCCAGAACATCCCAGCACGTCCCAGTATGTCCCAGCATGTCCCACCGTGTCCTACCAGCCAGTGAGCCCCCTCCCCTCCCAGGGCTGTGCTTCCTCCCCTTCTGTCTGAGAGCCCCATCTCCTCCCATCATGGACAAAACCTTTGGCTGCAGAGCCCTAAAGCTGTCACCCCCCAGCATGGGAGAGCAACCAGCGACTGCTCCTCCCGGGTCTGGGATGGGAGAGGGGCAGAAGAGCCCACGAGAGCCCTGCAAAACTTCTCAGGGAAGGAGAGCTGCCACTGGCATGGCCTTGGGGACATTTCCCCTCATCAGCCCATGGCAGGGTCCCCATGGATGGCCAAGATCAGCCCAGGAAGGGATGGAGAGGGAAGTAGAGACACCGAGGAACAAGCAGAGGGTGTGGAAGCTCCTGGTTTGCCCCCCAGAAATGTGGGGATACTGAGACACCCAACCTTCCTAGGGGAGATTATTCAGAGCTGACACAAGCTGATGGTTGCAGATGATGTGTGTGAAATGTCTCCTAATGCGCTCAGGGAATGGGTGATGGATTTGCTGAACCACTTGCTAATTAAGGAATTAATGTTTCAACTTTTGGCAAACAGCAGGAGAGGCCAGGAAGCCCTCGGGGGCTGGGCTGGGTTTGCTGGTGGTGGGAGCAGGGTGCAGTGGCTTGGGGCAGGCACAGCTCTGTCCCCGGCTGTCCCAGAGGCAAAGAACCGGCCCAGGCACCAGCAGAGTGTCCAAGGATTCTCCAGGACTGAGGAGCAGTGTAGGGGCTGCCAGAGTTTCGGCAGCTCCATCCTGCAGGCTAATTCACCAGATTTTGCCTTTCCTTATTGTGCTCCTTATCTTTGGTTTTTGCCAGAAACTGCTTCTATTTTCCAGAAGATGGAGCAAAGTCAGATTTCAGCGCTGCTCAGTCCGTCTGCACAGGCTGCTTGTGCCCTCCCTCGGGCCCCCTGGGCAGTGTCACCCAGCAGTGTCCCTCTGTTTCAGGATTCACAGACAAAAGCTCCATTTCCCACCCCTTTTCATTCCCGTCCTACCTTAATCAGCAGAATCTGAAACAGAAAACATCAAGTTAAATGTAACCCAAGAGTTGTGCTTTTGTTTACAGCACCTGTAATACCGAGGTGAGCCGAGGTTTATCTGGAATCTGCTTGGGAAGGAAACCCTGACTGCTGCTCCAGCCCCCGTCCCATGGAGAGCTGGTGGCCACACGTCCTGGCTGCCACCAGGGGAATGTCACAGCAGCTTGAGCTGCTTTAGGGATCATTTGGTGCCTTTGTGTGCAGCCACAAAGGGGAGCATGAGCCTGGGCAGCCCCGGGTCAGCAGTGGGGCTGGGGGATTGCTGACCCCTTATCCCCACAGAGGGACAGGGACCCTCTGTTCCGGGGGCTCCAAACCCTCCCAAGGGACATGAGGGGGCTGGAATTACGGTCTTTAAGTACCAGGCATTAAGTGCTTTCCCTGGCAACTGCTGTTTCCATGGAAAACGCTGACTCTCGGGCTCTCGGAGCTCTTTGCAGCATCTCACGGAGCTCACGGCGAATTCCAGCCCATGGATCACAGCCAGGTCGCCCCACAGTGGTGGATAAATCTGTATTTATGCAATTACCCCCTGTCCAGAGCGATGCTGGGTCACTTTGGTCACTCTCTCTTTCCTGCCCATCCCTATTCCCAACAAACATTGGGTTGAGTTTGCCCAACACGCCGGTGCCTGAGGGGGCTCTGCCAAGGCGGGTGTGTTGTGCTGTGGGGGCCGGTTGTTCCTACTTTGGGAAGTGGTGGGTGTTCCTGCAGCCACAGCTCCACAGGGGGCTGATTTCACACCGGCAGCACAGCTCTAATTTGGTGCCCAGCTTTGCCCACTTTTCCCTGTTTTTTTGCAGACAGTGGATCGGGGGCAGCGCTGGTGCCGGCCAGCCCGGACCCTCTCCCTGTGGATGAGCTGCAGAAGACAGGCGGTGGAGCTGCAGAGCTGGGGCACAGCACGGGTTTGACTGGGGGAGCTGAGGATTTTGGGCATGCCATGGGTCCAGACCCTGGAGTTGGGGAGCCTGGGCAGGGCACTGCCCTCAACCTCCTGCCGGCCCCGGAGGATGGTGCCAAGCCAGCGGAGACCACACCGCTCCTGCCTACGGCCACCGCTGCCCCCAGACCTGATGCCAAACAAACTTCCCCTGTTAAGAAAAAGCCACCGACTCTAAAACAAGTGAATATGGGAAGGAAGCACCCGAGGCTGAAGCCCACCCTGGCAGGGCCCCCCGGGACTGCCTCCCCAGCCAGCCCACGGAGCTCCAGGCTCCCCACGGCCGCCCCGGGGCTGCGGCTGCCAGCAGAGGATGCGGAGAGGAGCCCCCCCGAGCTGCCCTGGGGGGACCAGGCCACCACCAGCCGCCCCACGCTGCAGATCTCCCCTTCCACCCTGCCCCCAGTGCTCTTCCAGCCTTTCCCTGACAGCACGGGGGATGAGGGAGAGGCTCCCACCGCGGCTCCCGCCGGCGCTGCCGTTATCCCAACAAACAGCGCCGAGAGGGATGTGCACGGCTCTGCATCCGAGGAGAGCCAGGAAACCACCACGTCCACCATCATCACCACCACTGTCACAACCACGGAGCCCACCCCGGGTGAGCTGAGCTGAGCACGGGGTTATGGTGCTGGTGGGGAGCACGCCTGTGTTTAGGCAGTGCCCCCCAAAATCAGTCCAGTGCCTGGGTCTGGGAGCTGCCTAAAATCTTCTGCTCTTCATGCATGTTATGGTTGGAGGGATGAAACACTTGTCCAATGAAGAAAGGCTGGGAGAACTGGGAAGGCTCCAGAGAGAGCTTAGAGCTCCTTCTAGTTCCTAAAGGGGCTTCAAGAGAGCTGGAGAGGGAATTTAGGCAAGAGCCTGGAGCGTCAGGAGAAGGGGGAATGGCTTCCCTGCCAGAGGGCAGGGTTAGATGGGATACTGGGACAAAATTCTTCATGGTAAGGCTGGTGAGGCCCAGGGTGCCAAGGGAAGCTGTGGCTGCCCCTGGATCCCTGGAAGTGTCCAAGGCCAGGTTGGATGGGGTTTGGAGCAACCTGGTCTAGTGGATGGTGTCCCTGCCCATGTCAGGGGTTGGGCTTTAATGCCCCTTCCAACCCAAACCCCTCTGGAATTCCGTAATTCCCTGATGGTTCAGGGACTTGTGTGCTGGGTTTTGGGGTGCGGGAGGGGAGTGCCCTCGGTGTGACCCCGCTGTGTGTCCCCTCAGTGCTCTGCAGCATGAGCTTCCACGACCCTGAGGGCTACATTGACTCCACGGATTACCCCCCTCTGCCCCTGCACGGGTACCTGCAGTGCACCTACAACGTCACCGTCTACACCGGCTACGGCGTGGAGCTCCAGGTGAGCCGTGCCCTGGGGGATCCCCACTGCCACACCCCTGGGCACTGCAGCAACTGCTTGGGCACCCCTGCCCTGGGTGCCTTCACTTGATAAAATAGCCCTTTCCAGGGAAAAAAATAGATTTTTTCTGAAGGCCTTGTAATAAATGAACTCTGTGAGGGAGCTGGAACATCCTGAATGTCAGCGATGATCAAACTCTTTAAATGTCACGAGATTAATTTAAGCGAGAGGCGCTGGCAGCGGGTTGTTAAAAAGGAATTTGATGGGAAGGGGCCACCAGCCCCCTGCTCTCTGCACCTCCCCTTTGCTGGGAGGGGTTTGGGTGGCTCTGAGGGTGCAGGAAGCCCAGTAGGGCAGCCCAGGTTCCTTCTCCAGCTGGTGCATGTGGCCAGCAAATGCCCACCCATCAGAGCAGGGGGTCTCACCTGAGCTGATTTGCACCATCAGCTCCCCCCAGAATGAGCATCCCTCAGCCTGGTGAGGCTGCAAGCAGGGCAGGGGCCTCTGCACATTCCAAATGCTCTCCAGGTCAAACCAGTCCAGGGTCTCCATGATCCCTGCAATCCTTTCTTGTGTTTTCTCCATGTCACCATTTGCATCCAATGAAAATCCCTTCACTTTGAATTTGTGTAATTAAAAGTGTGCATTAAAAGGAGCAGGAGTTCCAGAGGGATTCTCCCTGCTGTCCCCTCAATGGGCACAGGCAGGGGCTGGCTCCCAGGGCATGAGGCCACCGTGGCTGCCAGTCCTGGTGGGGAGGTTTCCCTGGGAGCAGCAGTGGTGCAGAGTGAGCACTGGAGAGCCTGAGCAGCTCAGCCACTTTTCCATGGCAGTGGAAAAGCAGCTGGACACAGCAACTGTCTCCTTAGATCCACAGGGTGCTAAGGACAGGCTGCTCTGCTGTAAATTCGCCTCTGTCCATAATCCATCAGGTGACACCACTCCTGACCTCACTCCTTTGCGAGCTGAGGTTTTAATGGAGCATAAAATTGGCCTCTCCACCCCCCCAAGCTTTGCATTTCGCTTTGCTGATGCTTTGGAGCGTTTCAGACAAATTAAATCACAACAGCAGGTCGGTGCTGGTGGAGCATGGCCCCATCTGCAGCTGGCACTGCCCTGTGCTGCAGCACCACAGGCTCAGGGCTCAGAGGTGAATTCCAAAGGGAAGGCAGTGGATAATCTGAGGTGTGGAGCCCCATTGGAGGGGTTTGGGTTTGATTCCCAACTCCTGCATTGGGGAGGTGCTGTCTCTTACCTTGGGAATCTCATTAAAGGCATCTGCAGGAGCAAAGAGAAGCCCCTGGGAAAGGACCCCCTGCATGGGCAGTCCCCTGTTCCTGCAGGGGCTGTGGGACAGCCTGGTGGTGGCAGGAATGCCTGTGACATTTTCCAGCCCTGCCCAAAACTGCTCTTGCAGGAACTGGGACCCTCCACTTCCTTTGGAGCCAGATCCTCACTCACTGCAGGGGAAATCTGCCTTTGGGGAGGAGTGGATGCAAAGCCTGGCATGGTCCTGGGAAAAGCTGGGAGCTGTCTGTGAGGTCAGGGTCCCTGCTCAGCTCACTGCCCCTCCCTGCACCCCTCACAGCATTCCAGGGAGAGCTGTGTCCCTGCCTGTGCCACAGCAGCCCTGGGAGCCGGGAGCAGCCAGCTCTCCGAATGCTTCACGAAACCACATTTATTTTTAAAATTCCTGAATCTTCTTGGCAGGAAATAGAATTTCCCTAAAGAGGTTTTCCAGTGGGTGAGCGAGGCTGGCAGCCTGACTCGAGGATCCCTCCTGCCTTCCCAAGGCTCTGGAGGAGCTGCTGTCGGTGCAGGCTGTGACTGAAGTCAGAGCCCGTGCTCCCAGCCCCTGGCAGAGCTCACACATATGGTCCCTCTCCAGGGCTGACGCTCCCTGGCACGGGGCCACGGCACTGTCTGCACCCACTGGTCCCTCCAGGCTCCTCTGGGAATGCCAGCCTGTTGCTGGCACAGGGAATGGCACCTGTGGTGACACCCTGCTCCCCTGGCTTTACCGAGGGGAGGTTGATGGTGGAACAGAGTGTGTGCATCCCGTGACACCCAGCACTGATCCTTCCAGCACTGATCCTTCCCAGCACAGCTTCCTCCCTTCTGCAGAGCTCTGCCTGCTCCAGCTGCTCCCCTGAATCCCCTTCCCAGTTTCCTGGAGTGATTTGGCTCCGTGTCATGTGCGTGGTGCCACCAGCACCGGAGGGAGCCAGCTGGGGAACAGGTTTGGCTTCAAGCGATTGCAGAACAAAATCTGTTAGAAACACCTTGGAAAAATCTTTGCAGGGATCCAGACCCAACTGGAGAAGCAAAGCTCTGTCCCAGTGAGAGCTGGGGGAAATCATTGGCATTGTATGGAGCCCACTTGGATCCCTGGAGTCCAAATAATTTGCCCAAATAACACTTAATTTGTCCCATTTATTAATAATCAGATCTGAGCCATCCCACCAGCCACAGTGTGTGCTGGCCATGCTGGGGAGGCACATTTTTGGGACAATATCTGGAACAGAATGACCCAGGTCAGGCTGAGGGTCAGAGTTGCATGTGGCCTGTGCTCCAGACAATGCTTTTCCCTGCCAGGACCCAGCTGGAAAAATAAGGCATTGAAACACAGGGTGGGGTGAACCCAGGCATGCTCTGAACTAGCCTGGGGATGTTAATCCAGCTTTGCAGTGAGGAACAGGCTTTTCCAGGGATTTTCCTTCAGGAGCAGGCTCAGGATGCTGAGGGTGGCTCCGTGCAGTGCCCTTGGAGCAGGGCACATCCCAGCCCTGTGTGCCAGGGGGAGGTGGGCACGGCGGTGACAACAGCCACCAATCCCTCCAGTCACAACAACGTCGGGAGCGCTCCCAATCACGGCTGGGCTGGTGCTAAATATAGAGCCCCGGGCCTCACACACTCAGGGAAACAAATGGTCTGATGAGCATCTTTCTGCTGAAATATGAGCCCATTTATTAAGCTAAATGGACGTGAAATGTAAATGTGAGGTTACTGCTCAGCTATTTCCAAATAATAATTAAAGCCTTTTTGGAACCACTCATTAGATGCACTTGCTGTGTGGCTCCCCGAGCACTCCCAGGCTGGGTGAGGGATCCTGGGGAGGTTTCCTGGTGCACAGGGTGGGTGGTGAACACCAAACCCTGAGGAGTGCCCTGGTTTTGTTGCAGCACAGCGATGCTCTGCGGGTCTGTGTGGCAGATCTGTGTGGCAGGGCTGGGATGTGTCCCCACAGCTCACAGGTCTCTGCTCCCTGCAGGTGAAGAGTGTGAACCTGTCGGATGGGGAGGTGCTGTCCATCCGTGGCGTGGATGGTGATTCCCTGGTGGTCTTGGCCAACCAGACCCTGCTGGTGGAGGGCCAGGTGATCCGCAGCCCCACCAACACCATCTCCGTCTACTTCCGCACCTTCCAGGATGACGTGGTGGGGACTTTCCAGCTCCACTACCAGGGTGGGTGTGTCCCCAGGGGGGTTTGGGGACAGTCCCACTTGGCTGCAGGGTCAAACCAGTGGGATGTGCCCCCACACACCAGCCACGCTCCTGTTTCACCACCTGCCTGTGCCCAGAGCATTGGTTGGGGTGGGTTGAGGTGTTGTGCCCAGTGTGCCCTGATGTCCCCAACCCTGGGGCTGGCTGTGCCTCTCACATCCTCCTTGCCCCGTTTCTGTCCCCGTGCAGCAGCTCCTCCTGCACACACTCACACTGCCAGTCTATTTTTTACCTCAAAGAGCTTTAAAAAATAAATGAGTTCCAGCAAATTATTTTTAAAATAGAAACTGGGTCTGGGCAAGAGCAGTAACAGGTGGGGAAGCAGCAGCAGTGGGGGGTTGGTGGTGCTCTGCTGCTGGTCTGTGTGACACGTGGGCACATCCAGCATGTCCCCATGGGGTGGCTTGGAGCAGCTGAGCCCTGAGCTCCCAATGTGTGCCTGTTCCAGTGTTCATGCTGAGCTGCAACTTCCCACGGAGACCTGACTTCGGAGAGGTGACGGTGATGGATCTGCACTCGGGTGGCATTGCTCACTTCCACTGTCACCTGGGCTATGAGCTGCAGGGCCCCCGCATGCTGACCTGCATCAACGCATCACGGCCACACTGGAGCAGCCCCGAGCCCATCTGCTCAGGTACCTGCACATCCCAGCTCCAAGGGTGGAAAACTAGGCTCCATTGGGGGAAAACGAGTTCCTTTCTTTGCCCCATGAGATGAATGTGGTCCTGAGAGGGGGTGAGAGCAATGCCCAGCCTGAGGTACCACAGGTGGTCAGGCAGTGACAGCAGAATCTGTCCCCTCATTAGGCAGCAAAGGGAAAGGAAATTAAGATTTGATGTGTCTGTGTGTGAGCATAAATATGCATTTGTGAGTATAAATATGCATTTGTGAGTATAAATATGCACAGACAGAACAAAGCAGAGGTTTGTGCCCTGGGGACTCTGAGGAGAGCTGGGCAGAGGGCAGCCAATGCCACTGTCCCCGTGCCCATGCCAGGGGGGCTGTGCTCTGTGTTGCAGCTCCCTGTGGAGGGACAGTCCACAATGCCACCATCGGCCGCGTGCTGTCCCCCAGCTACAGCGGGAACCAGTCTGGCAGCATGTACTGTGTCTGGGCCATCGGGGCTCCCCCGGGCCAGAAGCTGCACCTGCACTTTGAGAAGCTCCTGCTGACTGAGAAGGACAGGTGAGGCTCCAGGAGATGTTTCCTCACAGCCCTGGGACTGCAGAGAGCTTCCAGAGGGCTCCAAGGAGCTTCTTCTGCATGGGGTGGGGAGCAGAGCCTTTTACTGGGCACTAAATATAGAAAAATGGAATTATTTGGGTTGGGAAAGCCCTCTGAGATTGTTGAGTTCAACGGTCTCCCTGCAGTGCTAAGGCCACCACTAAACCATGTCTTACATGGCTGTTAAACCCCTCCAGGGATGGGAACTCCACCACTGCCCCCAGCAGCCTGTTTCAATGCTTGTCAGCCCTTTTGGGGAAGTGATTCTCCCTGATATCCAGTCTAAACCTTCCCTGACACAAGCCATTTCCTCTCATCCTATCCCTTGTTCTCTGGGAGCAGAGCATGACCCACCCCTGGCTGCACCCTCCTGTCAGGGAGTTATGCAGAGCCACAGGGCCCCCTTTTCTCCAGGCTGAGCCTCTTTCCCAGCTCCTTTAGCCACTCCCGGTGCTCCAGACCCTTCCCCAGCTCTGTTCCCTTCCCTAGACATGTTCCCTGCCAGTCCTGGAGAGAAGGACCCAGAATACACCAAAACCTGGAAGCTCCCCGCATATCCCAGCTGCTCCTGTTGTGTTGGGGCGAGACCCAGGGCCACTGTTCTGTGTGACACAGCCCCGTGTGACACGGCCCCATGTGACACAGCCTCGTGTGACATGACCCGTGTGACACAGCCCCGTGTGACATGACCCGTGTGACACAGCCCCATGTGACACAGCCCCATGTGACTCACCCCATGTGACACAGCCCCGTGTGACATGGCCCATGTGACACAGCCCTGTGTGACACAGCCCCATGTGATATTACCCATGTGACATTACCCATGTGACACGGCCCCATGTGACACAGCCTCGTGTGACACAGCCCTGTGTGACACACCCTGTGTGACACAGCCTCGTGTGACACAGCCCTGTGTGACATGACCCGTGTGACACAGCCCCATGTGACATTACCCATGTGGCACGGCCCCGTGTGACACAGCCCTGTGTGACACACCCTGTGTGACACAGCCTCGTGTGACAGAGCCCTGTTTGACATGACCCATGTGACATGACCCATGTGACACAGCCCCATGTGACATTACCCATGTGGCACGGCCCCGTGTGACACAGCCCTGTGTGACACACCCTGTGTGACACAGCCTCGTGTGACAGAGCCCTGTTTGACATGACCCATGTGACATGACCCATGTGACACAGCCCCATGTGACATTACCCATGTGGCACGGCCCCGTGTGACACAGCCCTGTGTGACACACCCTGTGTGACACAGCCTCGTGTGACAGAGCCCTGTTTGACATGACCCATGTGACATGACCCATGTGACACAGCCCCATGTGACATTACCCATGTGGCACGGCCCCGTGTGACACAGCCCTGTGTGACACACCCTGTGTGACACAGCCTCGTGTGACAGAGCCCCATGTGACATGACCCTGTGTGACACGACCCATGTGACACAGCCCCATGTGACACAGCCCCGTGTCCCCCCAGGATGGTGGTGTACAGCGGGGACACCAACCGCTCGGCCGTGCTCTACGACTCCCTGCGTGCCGACAGCGTTCCCTTCGAGGGCGTCATCAGTGACGGCTCCTCCATCAGGATCGACTTCCTGGCCTCGGAGCCCGCCGCCGCCACGGCCTTCAACATCCGCTTTGAAGGTGCTGTGTGCCCCTGCTGGGACACCGGGCTCAGCCCAACCCCGGGGAAGCTATGGACTCCTGGCTGCACGGAGGGTCCTGGCTGCACCAAGGGTCCTGGCTGTCCCCAGCAGGGGCAGTGCTGGTGTCCCTCTGTAGCTCCTGTTGTCATTTAAATGGATCCCACTGCAGGATCAGAGCCCTGTGGCCCTGAGCAGGCTCAGTGACATGCAGCAATCCCAGGGTGGGTGGTTTGGCATGCCCAGCTTGGGGAACACAGTGCCTGGCAGTGCCCTGAGTGTACCCCCAGTGCTGATCCACCATGGGAGCGGGGTTTGGTTAGGCCTGGCTCAGAACAGATAAATTGTTGTTAATCCTAATTGCCTGTAAAGCACTCCGTGGAAGAGGCCATCCATGCAGGTGGGGAGGCAGGGGTCTCACAGGGACCGCAGCAGGGCTTGGGGGTCACCCAGGGAAGCTCAGTGAGAAGGGAGAAGCTCCGTGTTCCTACAACTAACAGGGATCTCTTCCAGCCTTCGAGCGGGGCCACTGCTACGAGCCCTACATCCAGAACGGGAACTTCACCACCTCTGACCCCACCTACAACCTGGGCACCACCGTGGAGTTCACCTGTGACCCCGGGCACTCCCTGGAGCAGGGCCCTGCTGTCATTGAGTGCATCAACATGAGGGATCCCTACTGGAATGACACGGAGCCGCTGTGCCGAGGTCAGTCCCGCCTGTGGGCAGTGCTGAGGCTGGGGTGAGCACCCCTGGGACCCCCTGAGCCCTGCCCACCCTGTGCCCCCACAGCCACCTGTGGAGGGGAGCTGACTGCCGTGGCTGGGGTGATCCTGTCCCCCAACTGGCCGGAGCCCTACACGGAGGGGGAGGATTGCATCTGGAGGATCCATGTGGGAGAGGAGAAGCGGCTCTTCCTGGACATCCAGCTGTGAGTAGCCCAGGAGCTCAGTGTCTGTCTGTGCCCCAGCAGTGCTCGCCTCATTTTGCTGCAGTATCCCCTTGCCTCCACAGAGGAATCACAGAATTCCAGAACAGTTTGGGTGGGAGGGACCTTAAAGCTGATCTCCCATGGGCAGGGACACCTTCCACTATCCCACGTTCCTTCAAGGCCCTTCCAACCTGGTCATGGAACTTCCAGTGATGGGGCAGCCACAGGTTCTCTGGGAAACCTGTGCTAGGGAACCACTCACAGGGAAGAGCCTTGCCATGTCCTGTTCTCCCCCTCAGAGCTTCCATAATCCCCTCTGATGCACTTGGCACCCTGGGCAGGGCTGAGTGCTGCTCCCTGAGTTCAAAGCACCATTACACTATCCACAGCAGCAGTTAATTGCTGCTCCAGTGGCTTTGGAATTCTCCACAGGGAATAGCCATGTGCTACTGGGGTGACACCCAGCATATCAGGAGCTGGGTCATGTGGGGTTAGGAGCGCCTGGAGGCATCCACCAGACAGAAACAGCTCAGTCTTTGGGCTGAATGTGAAACACAGGCACTAAGAGAGCAGAACCACCCAGCAAGCCCAGGCTGAACCTGCTGGGGTCAGAGGGGAATGGATCCAATGCCAGGCTGAGAGCTCTTGGCATGGTAATGCTGCTGCTGCAGCGGGAGCCTCCTTTGATGCTATTTTGGGTTTTCAAGAGGAGGACATGTTTCAAGTAGAGGCTTAGAGTCATAAAGATTTTAAAGCTCCCCATAAAATCCCAAGTGGGAGCTCCCAGCACACCTCTCCCAGCTCTGTGGGTGCTTGGGCTGAGCAGAACTGGAGGCCAAGTGATTTGAAGTCATCAGGCATAAATGTCACTGAGAAAATCGCGTTTGACAGAAAGCAGAGATTTACTACAAATGTCAGCTTGCCATGGGGATTAGCTGGGCTCCCTCCAGGAACATTCCTAATAAAACATTCGGNACACAGCCTCGTGTGACAGAGCCCCATGTGACATGACCCTGTGTGACACGACCCATGTGACACAGCCCCATGTGACACAGCCCCGTGTCCCCCCAGGATGGTGGTGTACAGCGGGGACACCAACCGCTCGGCCGTGCTCTACGACTCCCTGCGTGCCGACAGCGTTCCCTTCGAGGGCGTCATCAGTGACGGCTCCTCCATCAGGATCGACTTCCTGGCCTCGGAGCCCGCCGCCGCCACGGCCTTCAACATCCGCTTTGAAGGTGCTGTGTGCCCCTGCTGGGACACCGGGCTCAGCCCAACCCCGGGCAGCTATGGACTCCTGGCTGCACCGAGGGTCCTGGCTGTCCCCAGCAAGGGCAGTGCTGGTGTCCCTCTGTAGCTCCTGTTGTCATTTAAATGGATCCCACTGCAGGATCAGAGCCCTGTGGCCCTGAGCAGGCTCAGTGACATGCAGCAATCCCAGGGTGGGTGGTTTGGCATGCCCAGCTTGGGGAACACAGTGCCTGGCAGTGCCCTGAGTGTAGCCCCAGTGCTGATCCACCATGGGAGCGGGGTTTGGTTAGGCCTGGCTCAGAACAGATAAATTGTTGTTAATCCTAATTGCCTGTAAAGCACTCCGTGGAAGAGGCCATCCATGCAGGTGGGGAGGCAGGGGTCTCACAGGGACCGCAGCAGGGCTTGGGGGTCACCCAGGGAAGCTCAGTGAGAAGGGAGAAGCTCCGTGTTCCTACAACTAACAGGGATCTCTTCCAGCCTTCGAGCGGGGCCACTGCTACGAGCCCTACATCCAGAACGGGAACTTCACCACCTCTGACCCCACCTACAACCTGGGCACCACCGTGGAGTTCACCTGTGACCCCGGGCACTCCCTGGAGCAGGGCCCTGCTGTCATTGAGTGCATCAACATGAGGGATCCCTACTGGAATGACACGGAGCCGCTGTGCCGAGGTCAGTCCCGCCTGTGGGCAGTGCTGAGGCTGGGGTGAGCACCCCTGGGACCCCCTGAGCCCTGCCCACCCTGTGCCCCCACAGCCACCTGTGGAGGGGAGCTGACTGCCGTGGCTGGGGTGATCCTGTCCCCCAACTGGCCGGAGCCCTACACGGAGGGGGAGGATTGCATCTGGAGGATCCATGTGGGAGAGGAGAAGCGGCTCTTCCTGGACATCCAGCTGTGAGTAGCCCAGGAGCTCAGTGTCTGTCTGTGCCCCAGCAGTGCTCGCCTCATTTTGCTGCAGTATCCCCTTGCCTCCACAGAGGAATCACAGAATTCCAGAACAGTTTGGGTGGGAGGGACCTTAAAGCTGATCTCCCATGGGCAGGGACACCTTCCACTATCCCACGTTCCTTCAAGGCCCTTCCAACCTGGTCATGGAACTTCCAGTGATGGGGCAGCCACAGGTTCTCTGGGAAACCTGTGCTAGGGAACCACTCACAGGGAAGAGCCTTGCCATGTCCTGTTCTCCCCCTCAGAGCTTCCATAATCCCCTCTGATGCACTTGGCACCCTGGGCAGGGCTGAGTGCTGCTCCCTGAGTTCAAAGCACCATTACACTATCCACAGCAGCAGTTAATTGCTGCTCCAGTGGCTTTGGAATTCTCCACAGGGAATAGCCATGTGCTACTGGGGTGACACCCAGCATATCAGGAGCTGGGTCATGTGGGGTTAGGAGCGCCTGGAGGCATCCACCAGACAGAAACAGCTCAGTCTTTGGGCTGAATGTGAAACACAGGCACTAAGAGAGCAGAACCACCCAGCAAGCCCAGGCTGAACCTGCTGGGGTCAGAGGGGAATGGATCCAATGCCAGGCTGAGAGCTCTTGGCATGGTAATGCTGCTGCTGCAGCGGGAGCCTCCTTTGATGCTATTTTGGGTTTTCAAGAGGAGGACATGTTTCAAGTAGAGGCTTAGAGTCATAAAGATTTTAAAGCTCCCCATAAAATCCCAAGTGGGAGCTCCCAGCACACCTCTCCCAGCTCTGTGGGTGCTTGGGCTGAGCAGAACTGGAGGCCAAGTGATTTGAAGTCATCAGGCATAAATGTCACTGAGAAAATCGCGTTTGACAGAAAGCAGAGATTTACTACAAATGTCAGCTTGCCATGGGGATTAGCTGGGCTCCCTCCAGGAACATTCCTAATAAAACATTCGGGGATCAGCTCAGGCATCTCCTGTGCAGCTGGGAGCATCCTGGTGCTCTCCTCTGGCCCTCTTCCCCCCAGGGAAGGAGAGGAGGGTTGTTCCTGCCCCAGTCCCTCCTGTGCCTCCCGGCAGCAGGGCACTGTTGCCGGCTGTGCTCCCAGCCCTGGGGAGCCTTGCTGGGGCATGGACACGGCAGGACAGCGAGGGGGAAGGGTGTCATCGCCCACCCTTGGGGTCGATGTGATCGTTCATTCACGCTGCCAGCCCCGGGCACCCAGAGGACGCTCCCGGCCCCAGAGCCGTGCGTCCCCCGGCGTGTGCATCCATCCCCTGCCCTTGGCCTTGGAGCGAGGGGAGAGCAGCGCGGCCCCCATCCCCTTCGGCTCCGGGGCAGCCGCATTCCCGGGGTGTTCGGAGGCTGCAGCCATCCCTGCCTGGTGTCCCCGGACGTCCCCGCCATCTGCGGGCCGCCACTGCGCTCTGGTGGCCGCGGGGACAAGCGCGGCTCCGCGGGACCGGCACTTCCAAGCACGGGATCCCGGGAGCCGCTGGCAGCGAAGCCCACGGACGGAGGTGACCCGGAGAGAGGTCACCTGGCTGTCCCTTGAGCCCCGTCCTTCCCGGGCTGCCGGCACACGCTGCTCTCTAACAAAACCCTCCTCTCTCAGCCTGAACATCACCAACAGCGACATCCTCACCATCTACGACGGGGACGAGCTCTCCGCCCGCATCCTGGGGCAGTACGTTGGCAGCAGCGGCCCCCAGAAGCTCTACTCTTCCAGCCCCGACCTCACCATCCAGTTCCACTCGGACCCTGCTGGGCTCATCTTTGGGAAGGGGCAAGGATTCATCATGAACTACATAGGTACGGGGAGCAGGTGTGAAGATGGGACACACAGCCAGCCCAGAGTGTCCAGCTGAAGGGTCTGGAAGCAGGGAGAGGCACTGAGGCACCAGCACCCCCTTCTATCACACCCTGAACCCCCTGCAGGACCCCCAGCCCAGATGCAGGTCTCTGGGTCAGTCACTTCAGGCTTCAGGCTGGCAACAAGGTCCCTGTTAGCCCTGGTGTGGCCCAGAGGGAAAGAAATTGCTGGAAACAGGGATGCAGGATACCCTCTGACCCTGTCAGGCATGAGCTGATGGCAGGGGTGGTACCGAGGCCAGTCCCTAGGTGGGCTCTGGAGATGGATGTTCCCATCTCTTTGCTCCAGAGCAGCTCAGATTGCACCTGGAGACATCTGTTCCACTGTCCCTCGGGGCAGCTCTGCCTGCCAGGCTGGGGCCGTGGGTGCCCACAGCAGGGACAAGGACTGGGAAGGGCATTCCATCCCCACAGCTGCTGTACCCTCTGGCTGCCTCTGCCCCACCTTGCTCTCCGTACCAGACTCCTTCCAGGCATGTTTTCCTTGCACTGCTGGCAGCCCTGGCTACAAAAAACAGAGAGAGCTGCAATGCAGAGCAGAGCTCTGGGAGGCTGCAGGGCCCTCCTTGGTGCTCTGCAGCACACGGGGCTGGGGAGGGCAGGGCACAACCTCTCACCTGAGCAAAGCAGCCTGGGGGAAGCAGGGAACAAATCCTCCCGTGAGCAAACCAGCTGTGCCGTGACTGTGGTGCTGGCACCTCTCCTGCACCCACAGCTGGAGCTGAGCCTGGTGTTCCCAGGTTATCCTGCCCCCAGCACAGACACTGCCCCATTTTCACCAGCCCAGCCCTCTGCCTGCCTGTAGCGTCAGGGCTGGGGTGGCTTCCAAGTGCCCCTATCCCCTGCTGCTGCCCTTTCCCTGTGCCCAGGGGATGCTGCCTGCAGCCCAGCTGTGCCATTTTTGGGGCTGGGGAGCTGTGGGGAAGGGCAGGCCCTCAGGAAGAGCCCTGTGTCCAGCTGGGGTGGCTCTGGGGAGGGCTGTGCTTGGTGGGTGACAGCCAGAATCCCTCTTGGCTGCAGAGGTGTCCCGGAATGACTCCTGCTCTGACCTGCCCGAGATCCAGAATGGCTGGAAGACCACATCACACACAGAGCTGGTGAGAGGGGCCAAGATCACCTACCAGTGTGACCCAGGCTATGACATCGTGGGCAGTGACACCCTCACCTGCCAGTGGGACCTCAGCTGGAGCAGTGACCCTCCTTTCTGTGAAAAGAGTAAGTGCCCCACAGGAAGGTGCTGCTGCCCCTGTCCCACACCCTGTAACAGTGCTGGTCCCACTCTGAAGGGCTCTGAGGGGCTCCCAGATATGAGGGGCTTCCAGCTCTGGGGGGCTGCAGCTCTGAGGGGCACCAAGGTCTGAGGGGCTCCTAGATGTGAGAGGCTCCCAGATCTGAGAGGTTCCTACTTCTGGGGGGCTCCCAGCTCCCAGGGGCTCCCAGCTCCCAGGGGTTCCCAGCTCCGAGGGGCTCCCAGCTCTGGGGGGCTCCAGCTCTGAGAGGCTCCCAGCTCTGAGGGGCTCCCAGCTCTGGGGTGCTCCCAGATCATAGAGGCTCCCATCTCTGAGAGTCTCCTAGATCTGAGAGTCTCCCAGCTCCAAAGGGCTCCCAGTTCCAAGGGGCTCCCATCTCCAAGGCTCTCCCCTCGCCCCCCCGGGTCCTCCCCAGTTATGTACTGCACGGACCCGGGGGAGGTGGAGCACTCCACTCGCCTCATCTCGGACCCGGTGCTGCTGGTGGGCACCACCATCCAGTACACCTGCAACCCTGGCTTTGTGCTGGAGGGCAGCTCCCTGCTCACCTGCTACAGCCGGGAGACCGGGACCCCCATCTGGACCTCGCGGCTCCCGCACTGTGTCTGTAAGTCCGGCTGCTCTCTCCTGCTCCCCTGCATCCAGCTCCTCTCTGGGGCTCCTGGGTGGCATTTTCCTGCAGCCAGGACCCTGCCCAGCTGTGGGAGGTGGTGCAGATCCTTGAGCTAGCTGGAAGCAGAGTGGGGTGAGAGCTTGGGTGCTTCCTCACTGCCCCCAGGCTCCTTCTCTCCCTCGGCAGCCCGAGTCCTGGGCTCACCCTGGGTGTGTGTCACTCCCTTTCAGCTGAGGAGTCGCTGGCCTGTGATAACCCAGGACTGCCAGAAAATGGGTACCAAATTCTCTACAAGCGCCTCTACCTGCCAGGAGAGTCCCTGACCTTCATGTGCTATGAGGGCTTTGAACTCATGGGGGAGGTGACCATCAAATGCATCCTGGGCCAGCCATCCCACTGGAGTGGCCCCCTGCCCATCTGCAAAGGTAACAGGGAGGGGATGGGGGGCAAGGGGACAGCACCACCTCTGTCCCCAACCTGGGACAGCCTGGGGACCTTGGTCTGGCTGCATTCCCAGCTGGGAGCTGAACTCAGCTGAGATCTGGAGCTTCTCTGGATCCAGGGTCTGCTCAGCCCAGCCTGCTCAGTCCTGGCCACAAGAGCTTATTAAAAACTGGGAGTTCACAGTGTGGTTTGGGACCAAATGGGGCAGGAGATCCCAGGTCTGGGTTTCCCGGCAGGCAACAGCTGCCAGCACCCAGTCAAACCCAGCTACAGACCAGTAACTCTCCATCTCTCTTCCAGTGAACCAAGACAGCTTTGAACACGCTCTGGAAGGTGAGTGACGTGGGTTTCCTGGATGGACAGGATCCTGGTGGAGCCTGGGAGGAGGGGGAGAGGCAGAGAGGGGACCACAGGGTGCCTGCAAATGCCACCATAATAGATCTTGTCCTTTCAGTAGCAGAAGCTGCTGCAGAGACGTCGCTGGAGGGGGGAAATATGGCCTTGGCCATCTTCATCCCGGTGCTGATCATCTCCCTGCTGCTGGGAGGAGCGTACATCTATCTCACCAGGTGGGGCTGGCACAGAGCTGGGGGCACTGCCAGGGTTGGCTCGGCATCTCTCTCCCCGGACATGGTGCTGGGAGTGCTCCGGGGCGCTGGGAGGAGCTGGGATGAGGGGATGTGGTTCTGGAATCAGTCCCTGCAGCCGTGACTCCGCCTCTCCCCGCAGGTGTCGGTACTACTCCAGCCTCCGCCTGCCCCTCATGTACTCCCACCCCTACAGCCAGATCACGGTAGAAACGGAGTTTGACAACCCAATTTATGAGACAGGGGTGAGTCCTGCTGTGCCTGTCCTCCATAGGGATACTCCTGAGGGGCTTGGCAGCCACGGGATGAGTCCATCCAGGCTCTGCGGGAGCACTGGGAAATGGAGCACGAGTCTGTGTGGGTTGGGATGCACGGGAGGGCTGAGGGCTCCTGGCTGCCAGGGCATCACTCCCCTGGGAACAAAACAACACCCGGGATCTCTCTTGCTGCCTGGGAATGGGGAGATGATCCTGAAATGCAGCTGCTGCCCTCAACTGGCTTTTCCTTGCTTGCAGGAAACACGGGAATACGAGGTTTCGATATAAGGACAGCGGTAAGAGAGTCTCCAGCAGCGAACTTAATGTGCTCTCATAGAACTTCCTCAGTAACTAATCCAGAGACCACGTGGAGTTTGGTTGGACCCCCGGACCTGCTGTTGTCTTTCCTTTTGCCTCTCTATTGAAGATTTTACTGTTTTCTTCACTGTATTTATTCTATTTAAATTGCGATAGGTGTGCTGCCCAGCCCTGGGCACAGGCAGCAGTGGGAGCCGGGGCAGAGCTGGGTCCTGGTGAGGCCAGGGGGGCACGGGGGCACTGCTGTGTCCCCCTCCATGGCAGAACGTCCCCCTCCATGGCAGAACGTCCCCCTCCATGGCGGAGCGTCCCTCGGCACTGCCCGCACAGACGCAGGGGGATTTTTGCGGTTCTGATGTTGTTAAAAAATTAAAGATGTCTCCATTGCAAGAGCCTGCGGTTGATTGCTGGGAGCTGAGGTAGCGCAGGGTCCGCCCCCCCCCCGCCCCCCCGGGTCCCATCCCGCAGCTCCCGGCTCCCAAAGCGGGACCCTGCCCCGGGGGGCTCGGGGGACGCCGGCACAGGGAACATCCTCGCTGCAGGGCCAGGGAACAGGGACAGCCCGGCACACACGAGGTACGTGCTGCTTTCTTTTCCCGCTTCGCTTTGGATGCGGAGAGGCGGCGAGCCAGGACTCCGGGGTGATGCTCTGTGGAGAAGCACCGGCCAGTGCCACCCTGGAAGCCACCCTGGAGCGAGCGGAGCTCCCAGCTGGCGCCTCTCTGCTCTCTGCCTGTGGTTCCTCTCCAGCAGCGCTTCCCATCGCCCCGCCAGGAACGCCCCGCCAGGAACACCCCGACCCGGCACGGCCGGAGGTCGCTCTTTGCCCCCTGGCAGCATCTCAGGGTAAGCAGGAAGGGCTGGGCTCCCTGGCTCCTGCTGCAGGAGGGGCTCGGGGCGGGCTGTGCTGCGCTGCCCACCCCGCACCGCCCGGATCCACACCTGGGCCGGGCAGGGGGTGAAGGTGGAGGTGTTTGGGAGAAGAGGCAGGTGGGATGTGTGGATGCTTCCAGCACAGGAGCTCTGTGGGGAGCAGAACAGCCAGAAATCGGTCTCTCAGTCCCGCCCTTGCCATCCCTTGCACTCCTTCACTGCATCACCCCTGCCAGAGCCGCACGGCGGAGGGGACACGGAGCCCAAAGGGCCACCCTGTCCCTGCTGTACCCCAGGCAGCCCCTGGGGAGGGCAGCGAAGCCACCGCCACACCCCTGGCTGATGCTGTCCTTCTTTTGTCCTTGTAGAACAATCGCAAGCTTGGGAGGCTGGGTGAGCTCGGGGTGGTTGGTGCAGCTCTGCAGTGTACAGCTGGGATTTAGGGGTTTTCCTTTCAAAACAACGAATGTGTGTTTGTAATTTGTAACGGTTAAAAAAAAAAAAAAAAAAAAAAAAAAAAAAAAAAAAAAAAAAAAAAAAAAAGNAAAAGAGAAAAAAAATGTGCCAAAAAAATGTACGAAGCATTTCATTTCCCTTCATACATGTCTGTTTTTATAAGAACAATGTGAAAATTGCTGGGATTAAATATTTTTGAACATGATAAAATAGTTCCGTGGGAAGCTGTAGCGTTCAGTATAACCTTGATAACAATTGTTGTATATTTTTAAATGTCTGAAATCAGTTTTCAGAGTCTCTGGCCATGCAGGGCAGGGTGAGGGCTGGGCACACTGCATGCTCCACTCTGCAATGGTGGCCCAATGCCACTGGCTTGGCTCTGAGTGCCGGGTCCTGCCCTGGTGCAGCCTCACAGTGCCCCCTGCTCCCATGGAATGGAGGCATCTGAGCCCTGCTGGGACCTGGTGTGGCCCTGGGGACATCTCCCCTCTGTGGGTCACCCCACAGGAGCCACTGCTGTGAACTCAGCATTGCCCCTTCCCATGCCAGCCCAGCCCTGGGATGTCTCACAAAGTGGGTGGGGGTCTGGGTGCTGCCCTGAGGCACTGGGACCCCACTGGAGACCCTTGGCCATGTCACAGAGGACACACAGAAAGTTTTGGGGAGCCCTCCCATTGGACAGGGGATCTGTGGGGACCCATCCTGCCTGTGCCCTGCTCACCCATCGGCTGCCCAACAACCTGTGGCTGTTACCTGGCAGCTCCCCAAAACTACAGGGAGGCCTTTGGGGGGACAAGAGAGCCTCACCTGCCCCCAGTGTGGCTCCATGCTGCTTGCATCCCACTTGGAGCAGGCAGGGAGAGGAGGATCCTGGTGGAAAGTCCCCTCCCCACTCCCTGGGAGCCTCTTCGGGCTGAGCTGCTCTGGTGGGGGCAGAAAGGAGCCCCCACAAGGTTTTCCTCCAGCATCAGGTGTGGGCAGGGGAAGGTCCCGCGGGGGGACCCCGGGTGCCTGCAGGACACCCTGAGCATGTCCCTGCCTGAGAGCGTGGTGGCAGCGTGGTGACTGTCACCTCGCCAAGGAGCAGCGCCACCGGGACACCCCAGCTGGAACAGCATTCCCTGATGCCAGCAGTCCCAAGTGTCCCCGGCAGCGAGGAGGGAGGGGGATGCTCAGCCCACCCCACACTCGGGGAAATGCCCGGCCGAGGAAACCTGGGGCTTCCCATCTGTCCCTGCCCCTCTGCGCCCAAAACAATGCAACAGCCATGCTCTCCCCAAGTGTGCTTTTAACCAAGGTTACGCTGTGACATCGATAATGGCTTTGCTCAGCAGCTGCCAGGATAATGCACAGGGGGCGAGGGAGCCAAGGCTCTGATGAAGAGTATTCCTGGGGGAGGGAGCTTGGGTTATTTTTGGACAGAGATTGCAAGAGAATTAAAATGAAGGGGAAAAAAAAAAAAAAAAAAGAAAAAGCCCTTGATGCTGCCGTTCCTCCTCGGTGACGTAAAGCCGGAGCCAATCTCTGGCCTCAGGCGTTGTGCTGCGGATGGAGCTTTGTCTGGGCCCAGCAGCCTCGGCCACAGCAGCCTCCCCCTGCCTGGGGCCGGGAGGGGGGAACAGCAGGGCAGTCACAGGCTGAGGGACCCCCGAGGTCAGGGAGGGAGCAGCAGGGACCCCTTGATTCCTTGAAAACTGCACTGGAGGCTGGGGAGGCAACAGCATCCCTGCCCAGCCCATGTCAGGCACAGCATCCCAGCCCATGTCAGGCACAGCATCCTTGCCCAGCCCAGGTACAGCATCCCTGCCCAGCCCAGGTACAGCATCCCTGCCCAGCCCAGAACGCTGGGAAAAGCCCTGGGATGCACTTGGCACAGCTCTGCCAGCGACACCCTGGCAGGAGCCCAGTCTGTGTGCAGCCTCCTGGCTCCAGTGGTTCCTTCTCCCTTTTCCTGAGATGTCCTCCTGGGGCAGACACTGCCAGTGTCCTTCCCTCAGCTGGTGCCAAAACTGTGCTTGTGTTCTGCCAGGGCTGGGATTTCCTGGAATGTTTAGGTTGGAGCTGGGACAGTGCTCCTGGAGGGGCCCTCCCTGTGCTGAGGAATCACAGACTCATGGAACCATTGTTTTGGGTTGGAAAGGACCTTTAAAGTACATCTTGTTCCAACTCCTTGCCACAGGCAGGGACACCTTCCACTGTCTCAGATTGCTCCAAGCCCCATCCAACCTAGCCTTGGACACTTCCAGGGATGGAACAGCCACAGCTTCTCTGGGCACAGGGAAGAATTTACTTTCTATATGCCATCTAAACTTTGTTTCAAGCCTATTCTCCTTGTCCTGTCACTCCACAGCTCACCCAAAGTCCCTCTCCAGCTCTCTTGGAGCCCTGCAGGAAAGCCAGGCTGATCAGAGATGGGTGGCAGAGCTGGGGACCAGGGGCTCGTCCAGAGGCAGCAGAGAGCTCAGAAGGCAGAGGAAGGAGAGAAAGGAGGGGAGAGCCCAGAGCTGCAGAGCCTGTGAGTGCTGACAGAGGGATGTGCTGTCTGCCAGGAGCAGGAGCTGTGGCTGAGGCTGGGGGGTCTGGGAAGGAGCAGGGTGGAAAAAACTCCCATTCCTTTCACCCTGCAACACACAGCGCTGCCAGGGCCCTGCAGCAGCACACTGGGGTGGGAATGTGCTGATGGGAAACGGCAGGAGCGGGCAGGAGGTTAAAAGTGTGCCAGGATGGAAAACAAAGCACATTTTAGGACTGCCAGAGGATGTAGCTGCTCACAGGAAGCACAGGCACACCTGAGGGTCTGTACAGGACAGCCCTGCTGCCACTTCCAGAGCCCAGCCTGAGCAGTGCCAGGGGAGAATGCGTGGGCAAGGGATGGCAAAATCTGCAAAACAAGGCAGGGCTTTCCTTGTGCCAGGAGCAGTGACACGTGTCCCACGCGGCTCCACGTGGCACTGCCACTGGGCAGGGCAGGGCAGCACTACCAGGGCTCTGACCGGACCCGGGATCTGCCCGGACCCGGGATCTGCCTGGACCCGGGATCTGCCTGCGGGCAGCTCAGCCCAGCCCCGCATCCAGCATCTGGGCAGTGCAGGAGGGAGGGCCGGAGGATCCCCTGGGGCTCCCGGCACTGACAGCGTGTGCTCAGGGGAACAGGAAATGGCTTGGGGAGGAAAAAGGCAAGCAGGAAGACTCACAACAGTTTCTCCACAAGCACTTAGGAGTTGTAAAGGGACGCTCCGACCTGGGAACAGACTCCCCCCCCCCATCATCCTGGCACCGCAGCACACCCTCACATCCTCGCTGAGGCATTCCCTGGCTGCCTGCATCGTGGGCATTGCCTCGCCGGGAGCTCCTGTCCCCTGCATGCCAGATGCATTAATTCTTGGAGACAAGCAAGCCCTGCAGCCCTCAGGCTGCAGCATAAGGGGCCGGAATCCCCGGAGCCAGTACTCCCTGCTCCCTGAATTCCTGTGTTCCTGCATCCCTGGAGCCAGAATCCTGCATATCCCAACTGCTGCATCCCTGACAGCCTGTGTCCCTGGAGCCAGTCC
>WEIU01008870.1:93172-113747 GCA_013389925.1 Aegithalos caudatus
GGACTGGAGCTGGTCCCTGGACGGACTCCGGGATTTCATCGCCACCGGCATCCAGTCTTTCCGCGACTGCAACGCCACGGCCCTGGTGGCCGTCGCCTGCCTGCTGGTCCTCTTTGTGTGGTACTGCTACCACGTGGGGCGGGAGCAGCCCCGCGCCTACGCCACGGTGAACGCGCTGATGCAGAGCGCCGAGGCCAACGGGGTGCAGAACGGGTTCGTGTACTGCCAGTCGCCCGAGTGCGTGCGCTGCTCGCACCACGACGGCCTCAACCAGAAACTCTACCACAACCTGCAGGAGTACGCCAAGCGCTACTCCTGGTCCGGCATGGGCAGGATCCACAAGGGCATCCGCGAGCAGGGCCGCTACCTCAACAGCCGGCCCTCCATCCAGAAGCCAGAAGTCTTCTTCCTGCCCGACTTGCCAACCACGCCCTACTTCTCCCGGGACACTCAAAAGCACGACGTGGAGTTGCTGGAGCGCAACTTCCAGACCATCCTGTGCGAGTTTGAGACGCTGTACAAGGCGTTCTCAAACTGCAGCCTCCCGCAAGGATGGAAAATGAACAGCACGCCCAGCGGGGAGTGGTTCACCTTCTACCTGGTGAACCAGGGCATGTGCGTGCCCAGGAACTGCCGGAGATGCCCACGGACGTACCGCTTGCTCGGGAGCCTCCGCACCTGCATTGGCAACAATGTCTTTGGGAACGCCTGCATCTCTGTGCTGAGCCCGGGCACCGTCATCGCCGAGCACTATGGGCCCACCAACATCCGCATCCGCTGCCACCTCGGTGAGTGTCCGGCGCCGTGGTTCCTGTGTGGGAGGGTGTGGAGAACTGTGGTGTGCCTGGGTGCAGAAAAGGGTCTGGCATCCCTGTGCTCTTGGGGCTTAGACACCTGTTCTGCTTTGGCCTGAGAGAAGTTTTGGGGGTTTTGGTGGTGACAGCCTCCTGAGGAGAGGCCGGTGCTCAGTCTCTGGGTACCTGACATCCCCAGGGTCTCCAGCAGCAGGAGGGTTTCACCTCCTCCTCCTGCTGACCCAGGGCCGTGGACACTTGCTGATGTGCAATACAGGGCAGATTTTACATAGGGGTCTCTGAACATCCCTGCAGGCAGGTCCCTGTCTCATCCCAGGATGTGGGGCAGCCTGGGGTGCTGCTCCAGGACAGTGTTGTGCCACCGGCAGCTCCCCTCTCCTGGAATCTCGTGTGCTCTGCACGGGACATGGGTGAATGGGAGCAGAGATGCTGCTTTGGGGTTTGCAAAGCTGCAAGTGAGGGCAGGTGGGGGTGCTGGGGTGTCCCCTGCGGTGGGTCAGGCTCTGGGTTGGTGGCACAGTGCTCCCTGCTCAGCAGGCAGGGCCGGGGAGAGCCCACGCGGCACAGATGGCCGGGCTGGCACAGCACCGCCCGTGCCGGGGGAGGCACCGCACGGGCCCGGCTGGCAAACACCAACCGCGCCTGTTCAGCCAACAGCTCGGGTAAACACACCCAGGCAGTGCTGGCCATTTGTTTGGAGTGGGAATTGTTTTCCAGGAGCTGCTGGGCAGCTGGGACCTGCCAGTGCTGGTGCCAGGAGGAAGCCTTGTCACTGACCCCTCTCTCTGGGGTGTTTGGGGGATGTGCTCCCCTCCTGAGGGGCTGGGAGAGGTTCCTGGGAGGAACCAGTGATGTCTGAGTGGGCTCAGGTGAGCACACACGCCCTGGGCAGAGGAATGGCATGGGTCATTCACTTGTCCTTCTGCTGGGACTCTGCACTGGGCTGGAGGCACGCTGGCACCCCCACCTTGGTGCTGGGAATGCAGCTCTTGCTGTGCCCAGGGCATGGATGTATTTAAGACACAGCCTTTCCTTTCAGGCAGCTGGCTCTGCAAAGCCAGCACAGCCATCAGTGGGGCGAGTCACTCCCAAGGAGCACAGGCAGCACCCAATGGGGCAGGGCAGCATCCCGAAGGTGTGGGATGGAAGGGCTGCAGGTTGCTCCCTTCCCGCATCCCCCGGCAGCTCAGCCTCCCTATTCCAGCATCTCCAGCTGAGGCTGTTGTGCAGGGAAATGGCTTTGGGTTTTGCAGCCTTTGAAATAGCAGCTTTGTAGTCCCAGCTTTGCCGGGTAGCTGGGAGTCCCTGCTGAGCTCACTGGGTTTGGCATCATCACTCTCGGATCTGTCCTGCTCATTTGCTGCATCGTTACCGTTCGGGAGCCACGTGAGCCCTGACCCCTTTCTCCGCCACGGCCGCACCTCCGGGGCAGGATGGCTCTGCAGCAGCTCCAGCCTCCCAGAACTGCAGGGGGTGACAGTCCTGGTGCAGGAGGTGATGGGATCCACCCCTGTCAAACTGCCTTGGCTTGTGCTGGTATTTTAAGAAAAGACCCATTTTATTTCTGTGATTGTCCTTCATGCGGCCCTCACAGAGCTGCTTCCCTGTGAGCGTTTTGTGAGCTCCCCTGGATTTCTGTCCTTGCAGCCCCATGGGTCACCCTGAGGTAGAAACTTGGGTGGGGACCAAGGGAAGGGGCAGGTCCATGGGGAGCTCCACAGTTGAGCCCATTTTCCAGCCCCAATACAATTCCTGCTCCCCTAGCCTTGCCTGGGGCAGGGTCATCACTGCAGGGCTGGAGGAAGGAGCAGGCAGGATCTGCCTTTGGTCCTGAAGTTGGAAAATATCCCAGGAGCCTGGCTCCCTGTGCACACCTCAGGGCCATGGGCTCTGGAGACTGGGAAGCTGTTCCAGATATGAAAGCAGTGCCTGTGGTTCTGAGCTTGCTGGGGACGCTGAAAGGGCAGGAGGGAGCAGAGGGGGAGTGGGCAGGGGCTGAGCTGCTCCAGGCTGGGCGTTCAGGTCACTCCCTTCAGGGGAGCATCCCCTCAGCAGCAGCGTGGGGCTCACATAGAGCTCACAGTTTGCTCCCTGCTGCCCCACCACAGGGAATCTGCACGGCCTGACCCTCCCTGTCCTCTCTCTTTGTGCCTGAAGGTCTGAAGACACCCAGCAACTGTGAACTGGTGGTGGGGGGCGAGCCCCAGTGCTGGGCTGAGGGCCGGTGCCTGCTTTTTGACGACTCCTTCCTGCACACGGCGTTCCACGAAGGTGAGTTCGGTGTGTGGGGCCTCATGGTGTCCCTGCTGGGGACTGGGGACGTGTTGTGGGGACATCCAAGCCCACTCCCTTCTCCTGCCCAGCAGGGCTGGAGTCCCTGTGTCCTGTGGGGCTCAGGCCCCTGCTGCCCTGCTGGGTACCTCAGGTAGGAGCAGCCCTTATCCCTGGCATGGCACGGCTCCCCATGACCACACTCCCTCTGCCTCAGGAGCCCCCTCAGCCAGCCCATGGCTTGCTCATGGTGCTGTCACAGCCCTGCCAGCCCAGCACAGGACCTGCTGACCCTGTCCCAGCCTCAGCAGCTCAGCTTCCCTCATTGCCGAGCTCTGCAGGGCAGCTCCGCCTGCCGTGCCACGGCCTCGGCCTCCTCTGGCCCTGTTGCAGCTCGGTGCTGACGTGCCAGCGGCGCCTTTGTCTCCCAGGCCCAGGAACAGCCTCACGCCCTCTGGATTGTTCCTCCCTCCAGCGCTGACTGACGGAGGCTGTTCCGCTCCAGCTCTCCCGGATTAGCCGGCATTAGTCGCCCGTGGCATCAAAGCATCAGGCAGAGCTGTTCCACACAGGGGAGCGTACAAAGAGAGTGGGAGAACAAAAGCTGTTGCTTCCACACCAAACCCACTGTGGGATTGGGAAGCACGGCTCCGTGCGGGGCCGGGAAGGCTGGAGTGGCGCGGCAGCCATTCCCTGCACAGATCCAGGACGCAGCTGCAAGGAGGCCCTGCCTCAGGAATCCTCCGGGTCCTGAGTTCCCAGTCAACAGCTGTTTACTGGGATGACACTGGTGCCTCCCAGCCCTCACGCTGCCCTTCCCTGCCCGCAGGTGCCCCGGAGGAAGGTCCCCGCGTGGTGTTCATGGTGGACCTGTGGCACCCCAACGTGGCCGCGGCCGAGCGCCAAGCCCTCGACTTCATCTTCGCGCCGGGACGATGACGGCGCTGCCTGGCCTGGTGGGTTCAGGGCAGCTCGGCCGGGGCCTGTCCCGGCACGGGGCCTCGGTGCTGCCTCCCCGGGGCTCTTGTAAATGGAAACTGTGACGTGTATCCATCTCCTTCCTCCATCGTTGGCTTCAGGGATTCTTTTCCAAGCGCCGGCACCTTGGCCCCGCCGGGGCTCGCTGCCCCCCGCCCCTGCTCCTTCGTGTTCTGTTGCTACTGTGTTTTGCGGTGTTCAGAAGTAGAGTTACAAACCCAAGGGTGCTCGTTTGAATGTAATGTAAAAATTTTTTCTCGTGGTCATCAAAAGGAACAACACACACACCCGTGCGCCATAACAGCCAACCAGCCTGCCCTGCCCGGCTGCGGTCCCGGATGGACGGACAGACGGACACTGGGGGCTGCCACGGGCACCGTGCTGTCCCCAGGCCGGGTCTGATGAGGTGGGCAGGGCACAGCTCTGCCCACAAAGAGCCCTCCTGGGGCTCCTGCTTCCTCCTCCATGTCTGTCCTGCCTTCAAAGATCCCTTTTGTCACCCAGGCAGGGAGCAGAGTCCACCACCAGCCCAGCAAGGCAGGAGCCCCGACCTCCACCCTGCCGAGGGAACAGCACACACAGTCGTGCTCTTCAGTGTGACCGAGGGTGTTAACAATTGCCCAAATCCCTTCCTTGCTCTATCTGCAACCCTCAGTTTTCCCAGCTCCAGATGGGAGGCCCTGCAGGGGCAGGGATGCTGTTTGGGAACACAGAATGGGGGTTTTGTCTGTCCGTAGGAAGAAAGGAGGTCACCATTCCTTCTGCTGCTCCATCTTCTCCTTTCCTCGAGCCAGGGCAGGCACACACAGCAGCAGCTCCCATGGACCTGACACCACCACAGGAGAGGCTCCCAAGAGGGGTTAATTCTACAGCCTGAGCAATGAGCCCACCCAGGGACCACCACGCTTTTCCTGAAGCCCCCCAGCACCAGGGCCTGTTTGGGGTCTGGGGGCTGGTTTATAACACCCCCCCAAAGCACAGTGTGTGGTGGATGCTCACAGCTCTGCTTGAGAGGGACCAGCCCTGTCCCCCAACAACTTCTTTACAGACTTTTCAGAGATTCGATTGCAAGAGAAGGCAGAGATTTCAAATACATCTGAGATTTTTTTTACACCCGTCTTGTTACAGACTACCTGAAGTGCATGATTTCTACACGCATTGGCTACCTGGACACAGGCCCTGGGGAAGCAGGCTGGCTCTGTCCAAAGGTTGGTAACATTCATACAGTGGATAAGCAAAGATTATCAATAAACAGTTGTGCTGAAAACAGAACGGGCTTTGCCTGCTGCTCTAATGACTCCAGGGTCAAGGAAACACTGAGGGATTGCTTTATCTGGCTGCTGGTGGGGAGAAGTGGCCTGGAAAGAGCAGGAGCTGCAGGGTGGGAGGGGGCACAGGCCTATTTGTCAGTGATACAGTGAGGAAGGGTAGTGCTCTAAAATACCCAACTCATGGAAACGCTGTCCTGGACAGTTACAGCCTCCCAGGCCTGGATTTGCCCAGGCTGGATGGGGCTCTGAGCAGCCAGGTCTATTGGATGAATCCTTGCAGGGACTTGCAAGGGATATTTGAGGTCCTCCCAACCCAAACTGTTCTGGGATTCTGTGATGTCAGTGGAGCCCAGGCTGCCATGGAGCACAGGGAGCATCTCCCCCAGCCTGCTGGTGTGGGTTCCAGCCCCACTGCCTGGCCCAGGGCAGCAGAGACTGTCCCCAGCCATCCCCAGGAGCAGCTGCAGGCCTGAAGCTCCCCAGGTCCCACAGAAGCCATCAGCCTTGCTAGAGCATCCACAAACCATTTCAGGAATTGCTTCCAGCTGCCTGCACTGATGTATCAAAGGCAGCAGCTCCCCAGGAGCAGCTCCAGGGTGGAAGGTGCTGCTCAAATCCCACCCAACTGCCTGAAAACCAATGCCTCACCCCTTTTAGCACAAAGCCAGCTTGGCAGGGCAGGAATTGCTCCCCATGAGCCCCACCCTGGCAGTGCTCAGACAGGCTCCTCATCCCCTGATACTCAACATGCCCCATTTTTAAGCATCTTTTCCAGCACAGCCATCACCCCATGGGGCAGGAGCTCTCTGTGTGCTCTTCCCTCCTGACCAGCACAGGGCAGGCAGGGGCTGGGTGGGCAGATGCAGCCTGAGCAGCTGAAGGAGCAGAGCCAGCCCAGCTGTTCCTGGCCAGCAGAAGGCTCAGCAGATTGCAGCAGAAGATCCCTGACGGCAGCAGGGAAGAGCATCCATCCAGTTTGTGCCTTGCTGCTGTGCCAAATCTCCCTCCTGTCCCTCTCAGGCTTTTCCTTCCACTTCTCTGTGTTTGCTGCTAGAGCACACAAGCACTTCCCAAGAGCCCAGGCAGGATCCAGGCAGATCTCCCCAGGGAGCAGAGCAGGCTGGAGCTGCTCTTGCTGCTCCAAGGCTTCCTCTCCTGGGAATTGCAGAGGGAACCCAGATCTGCTGAGGGCACAGAAGGGACAGGCTGAGCAGCATCTCCCAGAGGGGTTCCTTAGCTCAGCTGAGCAGGGTTCCCAGAGCACACAACCCTCATCCCTCCTCCCTTCTCCCACCCCACCTCCCTGATGTTCTTCCTCACGATGTTCCCTGTGCTCCCTCCACAATCAGAGCAGTTTGTCCATCATCAGAGGAACTGTGCAGTGAAGTCACCAGGGAAGCAGCACCTTACCTTGTGCTATCTTCCACACAGATGTCACTGAAGCAGGAGGTCACCAGGGTGGCTCCAACTCAGGCTTCCCAGGGAGTTTTCACTCCTACACTGCCAACAGGCTCCTCCTGACAGTCCTTCCATGCCCAGGATGGGAGCAGTGCCACACGACTCTGCTCCTGCTGAAACACCTCCTCAGCTGCCAGGGCTGGCAGATGGGTGGCATTTGTGCCCAGCCACCCCTGAGCAAGCTTGTCCTCTGGAGTCCTCTGAAATTCCCAGCACTGTCTGTGAAGCAGGCCTGGGATGGCACAGCGACCTTGGGAATTATCTGTGCTGAAGTGGGACCAAAAGCTGTGGCAGTGGTGACCTTCCTGTGCCCAGCTCTGACACTGGCACAAGCCTGCTCAGCACCTCCCCACATTCACATCCCTGCTCACCATCCCTTGGTGACACCAGTCACACATCTATCCCTCAGGAAGCTTCCCAGCAGCTGCTCTGCAGGAATGATTGAACCAACAGGCTCTGCCTGTTCATCCCCAGCACTGCAGGAACCACCCTTGGCACGGAGCTGAACAGGGAACAGCTCCCACAACCCAGCCCATCACACCAGGAATCACACACATGACAACAACGTGACTCTGGCTGCTGACACACAGTGCTGGGATGAGCCTTGGAGACTCCTTTATTCCACAGTCACACTGAGGGTGTGTCTGCACCAGCAGCAGATTCCAAGCCCAGCCAAACATGGTATCCATCCCTCAGTCCAAGCAGCCACCACCATGGGTCCCGCTGGCCACCACTGACTGGGGACACTGTCAGAGCAGAAAGGGAACAGCTGCTGAGGGGATACAAAACCTCTTTGGTCCCTAAAAAACCAGCACAATCAGTTAAGAGGCACCCTTAGGGTCTGTAGAGGATGGGAGCAGTAAGAGCAGTGAAGTGAGGGAGCACAGGGCTGAGGGACACTCACACCATCACCATCACCCAGCCCCTGAGAGGCTGCACAGCCAGGTGGGCACAAGCAGGGTAGGGCTGGGCTGGGCCATCACTGACCAGGGAGGTGTGGAGGGACAGGGACATCCCTCCAGAGTCACCTGTGGAGCTACAACCTCCTGGGAGCACCCAACGGGGGATTGTGAGCTCTGCAATGGGATTGTTCTGCTCCCATGTGAGAACAGGCAGGCACTGCTAACCACGGTAAGGCACTAGGTCATGGCAGGATCATTCCCATGGATTAAGGGATATAAATAAAGCCAAAGTCTGAGCAGGGCGAGTGCAGGCACAGACAGTGGCTGACTGACACCTCTGGAAGCCAGCACTGCCTGGGGGCAGTAACTCAGAGCAAGGTGAGGCTTTACCTCAGATCAAGGCACGTGTGGAGTCTGCAGAGCACCAACAGAGTCCCTGTAAAGTCCATGTAAACCAAGTGCCCCGAGATGCTGTGTTCTGTCCTCAGTCTTTGGTAAACGCTGTCAGTGACACCTGCACTGGCCCAAAACGTGCTGCAGGACAGGGCAAGGAGTGCCCCTTCCTCAGGGCCAGGCAGGCTGGAGACCCCACAGAGGCAGGGCAGGGCCTCCTGCCTCTGTTGGCATGGACAGCTGAGATTTTCCTTACTGGAGATGAACATTCCACAGTGCTGAGCTGTTGCCTGAGCACAGCAGCTCACAGCAGGTTCACCCCATGCTTCAGCAGCTTCTGCTTGGCCTTGCTGGGCAGGCTGAAGGCACTGTCATGTGGGTTGGGGACGCCTGAGTTGCGGAGTGGAGCTCCCAGCTGCTGGAAGTAGGTCTCCTGGACAGGATTCCGGCAGGCATACACGGCTGTGGAGGCGTTCCTGGAGGGGCAGGGAAAGGCAGGGGTCAGATTGGCACCTCTGGGCAAGATTCACAGCTGGGAGCTGTTTGTGAGAGGGACTTTCAGGTGCCTCAGCACAGGGACATGGAGCTGAACAGGCACCACACCCCTGAAGGCCACAGGGAACCAGATTATTTCTAAAGGGTCCTGGCATCCTTAAAAGGGAAAGTGGGATATCACAAAATCATTTAGTTTGGAAAAGACCTCCAAGACCACTGAATCCAACCTGTGACCAAGTTCAGCTCGGTGCTGGGTGACAAGGTGGGGACAGGTTGGATACGATGGTCTGGGAGGGCTTTTCCAAACTTAAAGATTCTGGGATTCTGTGTATGGCCACGCTCCAAAGATCCCCTTGCTGCCAGCCCAGCACAGGACACCATGAGCCTGGAACACTCCTTGTGTCCAGCATTCCTCCTCTCCCAGTGCTGCTGGCCACAACCAAATCCCAGCACAGCAGGGACCACAGGGGTTCAGTCACAGGTGTAATGAAGCTCAGACAAGAGTCAGATTCAGTCACCATCAAAGCCATGATTAAAAACATTAATTACTGCTAAAAATTCTCCCTCCCTGAGTATTCCCTGCAGGAGGGCTGGCAGGGAGCAAAGCCAAGGACCCTGGATTCCTCCTCAAAGAAGGAAAGCAGCAACTGCTATGTTTGCTGACACCCTTCTGTGACAACTCTCCATAAAAGAAAGCAGTTTTAGTCATCTTGTTACTCAGGCTGATTCACACATGGAGTTGCTTTTTTCGGGGTAACAGGGAACACGCCAGCTTAGCCAGTCAGTTTAGGATTGGATTTAAGGAGCCAGCAAAGCTCATGCTAAACAAGGAGTTCTCCAGAACTGAAGTGTGTGATTCACATTCCCTTGGCAAGCAGTGCCAGAGCAGTGAAACTGTGTAATCCCCAGGAGCATCTTTATTTCATCATGTTTTGGACAAACAAGCAGGAGCAGGTGGGTGAAATCTGTGCACTCCCAGCTCAGCTGAGGAAAGGAGTGTCCACTTCAGCCTGGCCTGGGAAAAGGCCATGGATGTCAGGAAAAGCTCTGGATTTTGGGAAAGGCTCTGTCTGTGGTAAGACCATCCTGCCTGGTGCATCACAATTGAGTTTGCCATGCACATCTCAGCCTGTTTCCAACCCAATGAGCCGTGCAAGAAAACAATATCTAGGTTGCCAATTCTGGGCGCCTTTGGCTCCCTGCCGAGACACAAATTTATTAGGAACAGCTAAATTTAAAACTGTGTCTTAGAACCTTATGGTGCCAGGAACTGGCAGTTGTGTGACTGCTGCATCTTAATCCAAACCATGGCACCAGCTCAGCTGTGCCCTCAGTCCACTCTCTTGGAGCCTCTCCACATCCAGGCAGAGCACGAAGGAGCCCACAAATCAAAGCAAACGAGACTGGTGCTTGGGTGTGGACACAACCTGTGTCAAAACCCAGCCAGGAAAGGGGTTCTGCCCTTCTGTGACCACCCCTGTGCCTGGGCCAGGAGGGTTGTGAGCACCCCTTACCTGATGATCACTTCTGAGGCCGTGGGGAGCTGGCTGAAGTCGGAGTGGATGAGCGTGGCTGCCCTCAGGAAGTGCCGCTCCAGGGGCCCGGGGCTGTGGGGTAAATTGGCTGCATGACAGGAGAAAGGGGGGTTAAAAAGGAGAAAAGGTGTTAAAAACCCACTCTGCAGAGTGCCTCTGTGCCAGAAAAGACTCTGGAGCTTGCCACAGACCCTGGGCAGCTGCAGAAACAGCCTGGGTTTGCTCAATCCCAACAGACAAAGCTCCTCCTTTGATCTGGGCTCTGTGGTGGGAGCTCTGCTGAGAAATGCTCCTAGAAGCTGTCTGAGGTGTGAGAAAAGGTTCCCATAAAGCCCATTTTCCTCACTGTTCCCCCCTGCAGTCCCTGAAGATGGAGGCTCACCTGTGAGGACGTTCTGGACACAGTCATAGTGTGTGAAGCTGTAGTTTGTCCTGGCTGAGGCTGAGGAGTCCTTGGGCAGGGTCTCCCTCAGGTGAACCTCAAGGCCATTTAGGGAGGCCAGGCTGCTGTGGTACTGCAGGCAGAGGGAAAGGAAAAGCTCAGAGCCTCACCTGTGCCTCACCTGGGCTTCAAGAAGGTTCTGGAGAGAGTTCAGGTGACACAGGGACCAGACCAGGCCCTTCCTCACTCTGCTGTCCAGGCTCCCACCTAGAATGGCTGGGAAATTTGGGCAGAGGGAAGCAGACAAGTCCCAGAGCTCCCAAGGCACTGAAGGGGCTCTGAGCAACCTGGTCCGGTGGGAGCTGTCCCTGCCCATGGCAGGGGTTGGAATGGGATGGGCTTTAAGGTCCCTCCCAACCCAAACCAGTCTGGAGTTCTACCACTCAGAAAAGGGCCCTTCAACCTGAAAATCAGCCATTAAGCCACCTGATGCTACTAATTACAGGAAAATGCAAGGCCTCATTAATTTACCATCAACCATTAGTCTCCAGGGCTCATTTCACATGATTTACAGCCCCAGCAAGGGACATTCCTTTGCTTACACCGGGCAGCACAAGCACACACAACAAAGCACTGAATGGATGCCAAGCTGCTGTTCTGGATGGATTTTCAGTAGCCCAGAGGCCCTGATCACGCTGAGGCTCCCTGGGCACAGGCAGGGCACAGGCAGGGGTCCTCCACCACTCCTGGGAAGATTAATTCCATAATCCTCATCCTGCCAATGCGCTTTCCCCTACTGGGGAGAGGATCAAGCCTTTGTTCAGCAGGACTGCAGTGCCTGGCCTACCCTTGACCCCTGTCACAGCACAGATTTTCCTTTCTGTACACTGAAATGGAGGGATAAGACCTAAAGAGCAGCAGGAGGCGAGGCCAAGAGCCTCCCACTCCACAGAGAAGGTCTGGGATGGAACCCGCCCTCCCAGAGGTTCCCAGCTGCACAAGTAGCATATTTTACCCTTCTTTGGTGTCATTTGGGGGCCTCAAAGCATTCAAAAAAACATTAATTATAAGAAAGCTTTGACATCCTTGAGAGCTGAGGGTCATTTTTAACCTACAGATAAACAAAGGGACGGACAAGCTGAGTCTGTGCCTCAAATCCACCAGCAGCAGAGCCCAGCTGCACCTCCTTGGACACTGCTCTTCCTCCTGGGACTATGGGACATGCAGGGCACCTCTCCTGAGGGATAACACACCTGCACCCTCGGGAGGGTGCAGCAGAAGAGCCCAGTCACAGCTGAAATCCAAGCCATGTGACAGTGCAGTTTTGGTGAGATCCAAAACAAGGGTACGTGAGATGGAAGCAGGATGTTTGGGAAAAGGGAAACACGAATGGAATGAGAGCTTGTCAGCCTCAGGGCAAGACATCAAGGAAAATGGACTGTGCCATCCCTGTGCAATAGGGATTCCGCTCCCCAGCATGACAATTCCCACCTGCCTGTGTCCTCCCTGCTGTTCCAGACGAGCAGAAAGGGGACAGAGTGCCATGTCTGGTGCAAAGGGCCCCGGCTGCACCTCCAGGCTCAGCTGATTTGGCAGCAATCCCAAGCCAGGCACATCAGTCCTGCTGTGCAGAGCAGACATTCCCCAGCTCCCGCGGCCCCAGGTGTCCCACACCTCCGAGGGGAAGGAGCAACCTTGAGGCTCTGCATTAGTCTGAGCTTCCCTCCACCTTCCAGTCTGGCTGGGTAAGGAAATTAGGTTGTTCCTATGGCAACTGGCATATCAAACAGGGCTCTGCAGCTTTGACTCAGCTCCTGGTAGGGAGGCAGAGGCCATGCAGCAGCTCTGCAGCTGATGCTTCCCGGGAAAGACGGGAGGCAGGCACATCCTGACCCTGCAACCCCGTTAGCTCTGCTCACAGGGGAGCCTGGGCACCCAAACCCCACCACAGGGAAATTTGGGATTGCTCTGGTGTTATCCGGGGGCAGCACCCACGTGGAATCCCTCTCCCCAGCCCCAGGGAGCAGCCTGGAGGCTCCCACAGCCAAGGGAACCTCTCCGGGCCCCGGGGCCAGCCACGCCCGCGGCGCTCCCCGAGGGAGAGGCGGCGCCGTGCGGGGCGGGGGTTCCACAGAACCAACCTCGCTGCCCAAAAAGCTCCGAACCGACGGGGATCCCCAGCGAATCCCAGCTCCAGCGCAAGCCCCTGGCAGCCCGCGGCTGTCTGTCACACCCACACGCTCTGCTCCGGTGCCGGCACTGCCAGACAACAGCAGCACCGGGAGCCGCCTGTGAGACGCGGCTGTCCCCGCTCCGTTCGCGCTCCGACAGCTCCCACGCAGCCGCGGCTGCCGAGCCCGGAGCCCGGCACAGCTCGGAGCAGGTGATGGAGGGACAGGGAGCACCGTTCAACGCTCCCTCCTCAGCTGTGACCCCCGCCAGTGCAGCCGCAGTGGGGCAGAGCTTTCCCACTCACCACATCCTCCACGGCGCCGCGGTCCTGGCGCAGCTGATCCTCGGCCAGCAGCGACAGCACCAGCCCCTGGATGCAGTGAACGTAGAGGCTCAGCTGGGCTGGCTCGCCCTCTCTGCCGCCCAGCCTGTCCCAGCTGCTCTCCCCGCTGCTGGGACATGGCCTGTCCCCTGCAGGGTCACTGGGAAGAGCCTCCTGAACTCCTGGGATCAGCAGCTGCCTCCTGCTCCGGAGCTGTGCGTGTCCAGCAGGGCCTGGATCATCCAAGCCCCACACGTGGTCAGCAGCTGTACTGTCACCTCCTCCAGACACACGGTCCTGGCTCACACTCCAGGGCTTGTCCTGCTCACTGGGTTTGCTTCTGCTCAGCTCCCGGGCAGGAGAGGGAACAGATGGACTGTGGCTGAGTGAAAGGGAATTTTGGGAAGCACAGTGACCAACGTCAGAATCCGCAGGGGATTTCCTCTTGTCCTGGCTCTCCTGCTCCCAGGAGTAAGGGTTGGGAAAGGAAAAGCCTTCCAGGTATGGACCTGTAGTCCAAGCACATTCAGTCTGGAGTGAGGAAGGGCTTGGGAGCTGCTCTGTGTCGCTCTCTGAGGGGAAGGATGTTTTCCTGCTGAGCTCCGAGCTTTCACTGCCTGCTCCACTCAGGTTTGCAGCTGGAGAATTCCTTGTGCTGGCTCCCATTCCAGAGAGGTCCATCAGAGGACTTGCAGGGCTACCCAACTGCACAGCATCTCCTGGGGCAGGTGTGCCTGAAGTGTCCTCATGGGACTCCTGCACAGAGATTCCATCCAGGGCTTGGTTTTCATGAGCTCCTGTTGATTCTGGAACTGCCTGGGAGCAGAGAGCACTCTCCTCTCCTCTGGGGCCTGCTGGGGACACGGGTGACCTAGTGGGAGATGACAAGTGGATCAAACACTGAGCAGGATCTGTGTGGAGTTATCCCATAGCTGATAACCCCACTGGCTCCTTGCACTCATCAATGGCTGATCCATCCCCTGCTACAAAGAGACCTGGGAAAAGGATGGGCTGAGGTCTAAGAAGGTGAAAAGCCTGGGAATCTTACACTGCAGGCTCCTGGGAATGTCCACAAAGCAGTGCTGTGAGCTGAGGGACAAGAGATCACAGCTGGTCTGGGGAAGCAGCTCTGCTCCAGGCTGCTCACAGCAGGGATATGGACAGGGGAATTCTGCTGCAAATCCTGCCTCTGGCTCAGGCTGGTTGCCTACCTGGCCATCCACTCCACTGGGAAGTCCCTGAGCACAGAGAGCTCCTCTCCTGTCAGGAACACCGGGATGATTCGGACGCCCGGCGGCAGCAGAGACTCTGCAAGAGCAGGGGAGGGTGAGGCTTCAACAAACGTGTCCCAGCTTAAAAACAGAAACCAAACCTCATCAGCCCAAAGGCTCCTGCAGGAGCTGCAGCCCTGCCATGATCCTGCATCCCAACTGAGCTGGGCGGTGTTTTCCCACCCTCCCAGCATTTTCCCATCCTGCTCATCCCCTTCATGCCCGACACAGATAAATTTCCCCTCCGTGTTTCCATCCTGGAAGATCATCTCCACACTGATGCTGAGAGGGGATGGCTGGAGGTTTGGACTGCAAGCACCAGCCATCTGTTGTCAGGGCCTGCTAGTGGCCAAGTGGCCACATGGGGAACTGGAATTAAGGCAGGCATGGCTGGGAATCTGCAGAACTGGAATAAAACCCAAAAGAGCAAACCCAGCAGAAGGAGCTGGTTCTGATCACGCAGCACAGGCTGTGCAACACCCTCTGGGATATTTTGGAGATACTCCAGCACCCAGCACAGCTTGGATGTGAATCCCAGAGAACCAGCTTGTGCTCCCATGCAGGGAAGGCAGCCCATAGGATGCAGCTGGATGCTCACCACGCTCCTGTGGCTCCTCAGCTCTGGGCTTGCTCTGCAACAAAAGCCAAGAATAAGCTCTGTGGATGGATCAGGGACATCAGGACACCTCTGTCACCCTCCCAGACCCCCAAGGCTGCAGAAGACCACACGCCAATCCCCAGCAAATGCTGGGAAGGTTTTGGTCCTTGGGGAGCTCTCAAAGCCAAGGGGATCATCCCAAGAACCAAAATACAGCTAAAAATCAGGACAGAATCCATATTTATCATCACCTACTCAGGGCATAGAAACTCCCTTCATTCAAGCAGAAGAACAGCAAAGGCTGCCTTCATATCGTCGTACTGATGGCTTTTTTTATAGAAGATCTTGATCACATAAATAATAACTTTTGACAAGTTTTAAAGCAAATGAAAACTGCTGTTTGTCCCTTTCAGACACTCATTTGGTGGATTTCCAAGTAAATACCAAAACCTGTGTAAAAAGCCAGTCAAAACATCACATAAATGAGAACTCACAAATTCAGTAAGTTAAAGACTGAAAAAAAAAAAATAAAAGCTAATTCCTAGTGCAGAAATCTTGGAAAGTTTTTCAATCATAACCAATAAAAGCTTTAAGTATCAGCACCCAATATTTGTCCTTCTCTGTGGTGACACATGCCAGAACTGTGTGACAAGAGCTCCCACACCACATCCTTACAGGAATCTGCTTGCAGGGAAGGTGTTCAGAGCCATACCTGGCCTGGGGACTCGCTGCCCTGCAGGAGGACTTTGGCAGTGAGTGCAGGTGGCAGCTGGGTGCTCACAATCCTGAAAGGACAAAGCAAAGTCAGGGAAACATGGTTTGGCTCGAGAGGGAACTTACAGATCATCAGTTCAGAGAACTCTGATGACATTTGGTGACTAAATATCTCTACCAGACAGACCAGAGACACAAGGTGATCCACCCTGGTGCAGGACAAGGCTCCCAAATGCCTCCTCAAGTCAAATATCCAGGTCCTTGCACTCTCAGGTGCTGCAGTGACTCACTCCAGTGTCCTGCCTGCAGCTATGAGGTCACTCCCTGGCAGATGTTCTCCCTGTGGCACATGTCCAGTGCTCGTAAAAGGTGTTACTGGAACAGTTCATGCCAAAGAAAAATGGCACTTAAGTGCTCCTGCCAAGGAATTCTCGGAATTCCCCACCTCCTGTCTTTCAAGTCCACCTTGGAGGCTTTCCTTGAAGTCCTTCAGTCATGTTTGATTGAAAGAAGCTGGAATTTCTCATGGGGAGTCCTGGCTCATCCCCCTGTGCAATTCCTGTCAGTACAGACAGTGGTCCTGGCCAGCAGGACACACAAACACAGGACACACAGACACACCTGCCCTGAGCTGCACATCTGCAGAGGGAACATTGCTGGGAAAGCACAACATCCACTCATCTCCTTTTCCTTGGTGATTTCCCCTGAAAAAGCTTCAGAAATTCAGTCCTCACATCCTGCTGAATATCAAACCCAGCAAATTCCTACTAAAACCCAAGTCTTGAACTCCTTCATGGTGGTGAGCACAGAAAACCTTGGAGAGATTGTTCACAAGGGCCTGGAGTGACAGGACAGGGGGGGAATGGATTCAAACTGCCAGAGGGCAGGGGTAGATGGGATATTAGGAAGGAATTCTTCCCTGTGAGGGTGGTGAGGCCTTGGCACAGATTGCCCAGAGAAGCTGTGGCTGCCCCTGGATCCCTGGAAGTGTCCAAGGCCAGGCTGGATGAGGTTTGGAGCAACTTGGGATAGTGGAAGGTGCCCCTGCCCATGGCAGGGGGTGGAACAGGATGGGCTTTAAGATCCCTTCCAATCCAAGGCATTCCATGATCTCATGACTCCACAAACCACCCAGTCTCAGGGACACACAAACACACAGGCACTGCCTGGCCTGAAGCTCTGCTGTCCCTGCCAATACCCAAGGGCAGCCCTCGGGCCCTCGCTCTGCTCCCTGGATGCACTCTGGGATCCAAGCCCTGGAAAGGGGTGGATTTAACTCTCCAGGGAACACCTGGTTACTCACAAGCCTTTGTAGAGGATGCAGCCTGCCAGGACATGGGGAGAGCGCTGGCATGTCTGCAGGATGAGAGCTGCCTTCAGCAAAAGCAGGGGATCCACCTGGACAGGGAGAACCAGAGCAGTGAGGCCACAGAATCCTGGGAAACCTCAAAGCAGCAAAAAAACAAACACAGTGGCACTGGGGCAGCTCTAGAGGCAGGCACTGCAGAGGACTGGCTCTTACCTTGGTTTTGTCCAGATGCCAGAGAGAATTGAAAATCCTGTGGAGGCTACTGGTATTGTTTTGGATGTGCTCAATGTACCTGTCCCACTCCCTGCTCAGCTCCTCCTGGGAAAATGCCTGTGGGTGACAAAAGCCCCCACACTGTCACTGCAAAGTGTCCATGCACTCAGGATGGGAGATGCAATCCATGTGGGACAGGGCCTGCCAGTATAAGGTCAGGAAAAGGTGGGAGAAAATCCTGAGGGGAAACTGTTTAGGGTGACCATCTGGGATGTTCAGCAGAGTCCCACAGGACCTGAGAGCAATGGCAGGGATGACCTGCTTGCTTTTCCAGGTTCCACTTCTTGAATATGTGACCCTTGGCAGGAGGAAGACAACACAAGGGAACACTGCAGAGCTGGGACACCACAGGAAGTGTTTAAATCTCCCAAAAGTCACCGTGTCCCCAGTCCCTTGTTACCATGTCCCAGTCTGTTGTTACTGTGTCCTCACATCCTCAGTCCCTTGCTAGCATGTCCCAGTCTGTTGTTACTGTGTCCTCACATCCTCAGTCCCTTGCTAGCATGTCCCAGTCTGTTATTACTGTGTCCCCATGTCCCCAGTCCCTTGTTACTGAGTCCCCATGTCCCCAGTCCCTCCTCACCATGTCCCCATCTCCCCAGTCCCTCATTACCATGTCCCAGCCTGTTATTACCATGTCCCCATGTCCCAGTCCCTCCTCACCATGTCCCCATGTCCCCAGTCCCTCCTCACTGTGTATGCAGCCCTCACAGGGCCCTGGTAGAAGGTGAAGAGGCCGATGAGCTGCAGCAGCAGCCGCCGGCAGCTCACGTCAGGCAGCTCCACAGCACAGCCCAGAACCTGCAGCAGACACAGCAGGGGAAGGAGGACATTGCCTGGCAGAACTCGGGCATGACAAGTGAGAACAGCTCTCCTCGCTTTCACACAAGGACAGGCAGGCAAACACCCCTCGGGATCACAGTCACAGGAAAAGGAAATGCAAACATACCCACACAAGAGCCCTGGCACAGACAGGATAAATAAATATCATAAATGCAGTGCTTCAGACACGCTCACTTCCCACGTTAGATGACCTAACTTGATGCTTTAATAGCTAAGAACATTTTCCTGGAACTAAGTACTTCAAAACAGTCAAATTAACTCATTATTTATATTATGATGATGCTCCATTTGGTTTTTGAGTTACTGAAACAGAAGCAGCAGTGCCAATTAAATTGGGCTGACTGGCCTCAGCCCAGCTCCCAGGGGATGGTTTGGGCAATTTGTCACAACTGCCACATGCTGCTCTTTAGATACCAAATATCTGTGGACACTGACAAAGCTCTGGGGACCCTGAGGGCTAGAAGGAAAGAACAATCAGACTATCAAACAATGACTGTGTCCTTACAAACTGCAGCACACGGAATTCTGTTATGCTCCTGGATCCCTGGAAGTGTCCAAGGCCAGGTTGGACAGGGCTTGGAGCAGCCTGGGATAGTGGAAGGTGTCCCTGCCATGCTGGAACTGGATGAACTTTAAGGTCCCTTCCAACCCAAACCAGTCTGGGATTTTGGGATTCTGTTTCCAAGCAGGAACATCTTAAGAAATCCCTTTGTGCGTGGGCACAGAAATTAGATACTTTAAATTTTTCTGCAGGAAGCTGAAGCAACTGCCAGGCCACAGAAGACAGAATTAAAGTTACCTTGCAATGAACTTTGTGCACTGCAAGAACTCTCCCCAGCTCTCCCCACACACCCTGAAAAATAAACCCTCTTTGTCTGATCCAGTCCTTCAGCTCCTGGCTCTTTTCACTCTGTGACTGCTCCAGAGCTCCTGAACTCACCCACAGAAAGTCTCCATCCACCACCACGGCAAACTTGAGGTTCCTGAGGCGGATGAGGCTGGGAGGAGCCCCGGAGATCTCGGTGAGGCAGCGAACAACCCCGGCCATCTGCCCACACAGCAGCTCCTGCTGCTCTGGGATGGTCTGCCAGGGAGAAAAGGCTTTAACTTCCCACTGAAAGAACTCAGGAAAAAACAACATTACTGCTGTTTTCAGCTATAAATTAAAAGTAATTATCATTTCAACTCAATTTACAAAAAGGGTTGTCAGGCATTGGCACAGGATGCCCAGGGCAGTGGTGGAGTCACCATCCCTGGAAGTGTTCAGAAAATGTGTGGGTGTGGCACTTGGGGACATGGTTTAGTGGTGAAGAACATGCTGGGGTCATGGCTGGACTTGATTTTAAAGGTCTATTCCAACCTTAACACCTCTGGGATTCTATAAATCAAATGCAGTAGAACAGGCAAATTTCTGGGAGAAAAATAATTGGATTGCATTTTCCAGGCAGCACAAGGGCCTGGGGCTTTTGGAGAAGAACTTTCATCCCTCGTGTGTGTTTATTCACATCACCAGGACAGACCTGGGCTGTGCTGACCCCTTTTTCAGGGAGGGAGCAGAGTGTGACCCCATTGCTGTGCTCTGAGCCCAGCCCTGCTCCATCTGGAGCTAATTGATAACTGGAATTCCTTAAAAAATATCTTAAAACTTTTGTGACTACTAAGTAAGGATTAATCCAAATGACCTGGAAGCCCGACCCCTCCCAATCCAGAACCATCAGCACACCTTTACAGGTACTGAAATAAAGCAGACATTACCTGGGAAGGGTAAAAATAACAGATCCCAGCACTCGTAGGATCCCCTTCCTCCTTCACTTTTGAGCCATCATAAAGGAAAAAGTAATTCCACCTAAAAAACATTGGCAGAAATGATTGTGTATTTGAAAACTGTTCGCCTTCTCCCTCTCCTTTCCATTTCTTCAGCAGATGAACAAAAGGTTATTGCAAATGGAGAGACCTGATCCTTTGCACAACCACACCGAGTTTACATGCAAAAGCAGCCCCAGAAAGGTCCCTTACAACTAAATTTGACCACTTTGTGAGTTTAAAATAGGTTCTATAACTCCACCTCTCAGACACGTGGAATAAGTGGATTTATGAGATATTGTACCCTCAGCACACGGGATAAGTATCGAGAAGCATTATCCATGTGCATCCCAGATGCTGCCGGCACCCAAGGGCTCCCGAGGAGCAGGAGAAGCAGGGTTCCTCTGAAGATGTGATGCCATTCTACTCATAATTTCTCAAATGCGCGTATTCTGTAACACTTTTCATACTGTCCCGTCAGTCAGCACCTCGTCACAAGCTTAGAACGAGCTTCGTGCGGGAGTTTTCCCGTAGGAACAGCAAAGGTCGGCTCCAAGGCGGCACCGAGGAGCCCGCGCTGCTGCCGGGCCAGGAGCGGGAGGCTGGATCGGCTCCCGGACCTCTCCTCCACGGTCCTGGAGTGACCCACGGACAGGGACCGAGCTGCTGAGCTCCGGGGGCTGCCAGACCTCACCCACGACCGGGGACAGCAATCAGCAAAGGGCCGAAGGTGCTTCCCGGGGCAGCGGCGAGCGGGGAGCGGGGCTCGG
>WEIU01008872.1:6345-47890 GCA_013389925.1 Aegithalos caudatus
TTTTCCTCACAGTTTCCATGTTATTTTCTTAAGATAATTATTTTATGCCTGCAGAGATTTTGGGAAATGAGAAACTTATTTTACACGGGGCACTAATCACAATTCTTTCATCCTGTCTCCAGCATTTGTCTTTCTGTCCATCTCTTTGACTTTAGGGAGGCACCATAGTCTTACAGATTGCATCACAAAAAATTGAATAATAACAGCAATTATACTAATACCACTAATAATATTTTCTATTTTGACAGTCTGAGAATTTTTACCATAGGAAGAGTAAGTGTAATGATCCAGATAGTTTGAAGTCAAAGTGATTCAGATTTGAGCAACTTTCAGTGGATTCAAGGCAAGATTTCAAAGAAGCTTTTGTTGAAGTCATGGGAAAAATTATTTGGTTACAAAATACCAAAAAATAAAAGCTAGGACCTAGATGCAGACCTGAAAAATAACAATTAAGTTTACTTTTCAGGTGCATTTAGATTTGAGACAGCTATTGGACACAGGGTCAAGATAACCCAAATTACAAAAGAAAAAGGAAAAATATCTCAACAGAGCTAGACGTTTCATCTTGGCTATGTATAGTCTGCCCTTAAAATGCTTTGCTGCTACGTGAGAACATTCAAATTCTCATTGAAAACAACCAGTTTTTGAAGAAACACATTTTGTGAAGCTGATACAGTGAATTCCTCCAGACTACGTGATTTGTTCTTTATCCTTTGTGACTTGGCTCAACTTATTCTGATATTATTGGTTATGAAAATAATCAAACATAATATTTCTTTAATGATCAATGCCAGGAATAGCCATACAGTAGACACATGACTGCAGGTAATCCCACTGTCTTTCTCTTTCCTTTAAGTTTCTAAGAAAAGCTTGAAAACATAACCTGAACATATCTTGCTAACTCAGATAAGAAAGAAACTAGAAAGAAAGAATGAAATGCTGTAACACACCTGAAAAAAACAAATTTTGCATTGCAATTTCTATAGCATTCTCAAAACTTGCAGTGTGCAAGGAGGTATTCAGGAGGGAAGGCAACTGCTGATTTTTAAATGGCCAGGAATACTGTAGCTGAGGTTAAAATCACCTAATGAGAAGGAGGTTAAAATCACCTAATGAAGTAATGGTGAGTTTGGCACAAGGCAAATAGGACACAAATTAGTCAGTAATACATTCAGGCTGAGAACTTGAAGAGACATTCTGCTCAGAAAAAGAGTGAAACACTGGAACTTTGTCAGAGTATTAGAAACTAGAAATCAACACGCTTTTGAGGTAAGGTGCAATTAGCTTGTAAATGAAATTCTGCAGCATAGATGCCTGGGATAACAGCAAGCTGGCTCATGCACAGATATTTTCAGTCTTCTGCCTGTGACCTCATGCTGGCTCCTGCAATTCTAGGATTACATCATCTTTTTTTTTGGCTACGTGGGGCTCACCACAAAAGGTTTTAGGGTTTTATTAAAAATGGAGAGCAGAATTTGTATATAGAGAATAGGACTTTTTGCATTCTTCTGTATGTATTCACAGATGCTTGTGTGTGGGCACACTAGATTACCAAACTGCAACTTTTACACCATTTGCCTTACTGAATCTCTTCATTTTGAAACAGTGTTTATGTTTACAGTATACTTATTCTAGGATTGTTCAGCTGATTCATGGGCAGGGGGAAGAAGAGTTAATACTTAGCACACTTTGACATTTTTATCTGTTGTCTGTAAAGGACAGGAAATATTCTTCCTATCCCACTAGCAGAGAATTTTGAATTCATATTTCCAACAAGAAGCTTTGAGCATTAGCTTCTCCAGGTTTGAGAAAGCATATGGGTTGAGTCTGACAGTGTGCAAAAGGTGCTGTAGATGTGAATACCATTTAGCCAGATCTGGTAGCTCTGAATATCCTCTGGCTGTGAATTTTATGAAAAAAAAAAAAAAAGCAGACATGGGGAGTATTGATCACATCTCAATTTAAGCATCTCCAAGAGAAACAGGTGCACAAGACTCCTGCATTCAGTAGGGATAAACCTTGTGTTAAGTAGCAGAGCAAGGAATTTCTATGCATCCATCATTATCATTTAGAGATAGGTTACATGCAGTCCTACAGTTGTGCAAAAGACATCTGCTTCACACTGGCCTTGCAGTCCTTGCAATAGGACTATGCAAATGGTTTAATGCCAGTAATATTAACACTAACCAGGTAAAAGAGGTTGTGGGGGGAATTCTTTCTCTGTCTGTAGTTCTTTTTCATTTGCCTGATATAGAGTGAGTATTTCTCTACTGGAGAGAAGTCTATTCAGATCTTACAGATCCTGATTAATGCCACCACTTCTCCAAACAAGTGAAAAATAGACAAGAGGCTCTAACAGAAGGAGGGGGTAGATAGAATGCATTGTTCTCCAATGCTCTCTCCTGAAAGGAAATTCATGAATCATATTAAGAAGAAAATCACTATGTCCAAGAAAGCCCCACCACTTCACAATATGTTTCACCTACAGAACACCAGTCCCAGAGCCCCACATCAAATCTCCATTGTCTCAAAATGTCCAGGTCCCAGGCTTTCTGCCTTAGAGATTCCCACATTTACAGGCCCAACACAGAGCCCCAGTAGTCCTACCCTCATTTTTCCCAAGATCTCCATCACCAACTCCAACACTTCCTATCTAACCCCCAGACCCTTCTAATACCTCCACAGCCCTCTGTTCGAACCTTGACCTAAATCCCTCCCTATACTGAACTCCTGCCCTTTCACCCCCGGCCCTGCTCCCTGGCAGCCCCAGCCTTGCTCACACCTGGGGCTCTGGGGCCCAGCCAAGCACAGCAGCTGCCAGCACTTCAGATCCAGCGCTGTGTGAGCATCTCCTTCCTTCTCCTGCTGCCTGCCTCCACTCGCTGCTGTCCTGCCCTTCCCTGATGCAGCCTGCCAAGCTCTTCACAAAGCTGCTGCTGGAAATTCCCAAAACCCAGGCACAGGCTGCACTTGTTCAAAAATCTGCTTAGATGGTGCTCCAAGGACAGAAAAGGAAGACATATCAGGGAAACCCAAGCAGCTGATAGCTCTGCTCCTGCAGGGAGGCAGCTCTGTTTAGTGGCAATAAGGACTCTTGTTTTAATAATAGAACACAGCACTGAGATTTAATTAGCACTTATAGCAACATATGTCAGATAGCAATAGCTTTCAGTAGGCACTTGTGAGAATTGTCAGGACTGCAGACTTGGTGCCAGGGCAATTCTCTGCTCCTGCTTGCAATGATGTAGGTCCCATGTAACTTTCACTGTTGATCTTGTTTTTGACTGAGAAAAAGAAAGGAACATCTGGGATGACTGTTTATCTGTTCAAACCATACTGTCAGTTTGTTATCTCTTCCTGGTTTAGGTGACACCTTCTAGCTTTCCACCTCAGTCTTGGCTATCCAATGATGAGTAAGCAGTAATACTGATGCTAATAAATTGCAGCTTCTGAATTAAGATTTTATGGCTATTGGTATCAAACTGTGTTCTTCCTTGCAGCAGAATATGGCATCACATCCTTTTTTCATTTGTTCAGATGTACTCACTAACAGAAATTGTAATTAAATTGAAATATGCCATCTGTGAAACTCCATATTGGTTTTAATCACCAGTAACATGGATGATGTGAAGCTTATCTGTGCTGTACCATTGATAAGAAAACACTGGGCAAACAACAAATCTGGTATTATATTCGTTGAATCCTAGAATAGGATTTGGGTTGGAAGGGACCTTAAAGATCATCTAGTTCCAACCCAGTTGCCACAGGCCAGGGACATCTTCCACTAGAAGGGAACTTTTTTCTGAATGAGCCACAAGAAAAATAATCAGAGGATATTTATTTCTCAAGGTGCATTTCTAGCCTGTATCTTCTCTTCTGGGCTATGGTGTACAAAGAAAATATTCACCCAATTATGAATGGTATTTCAGAAGTAACTTCAGGCCCCTGTAAGTGCCCTGCTAGACACTGAGAACTCAGTATGTGAAGGACAGAAAAAAGAGTGAAAAGACTTTTGTGTGGCTCATTGAAGTCTGATTCTTCTGTCCATGGGTGACTGTCAGACAGAGAAAACCAGACTTCATTTTGGAGGAATGTGATCCAGTGTGCAGTAAAGTTCTGTCTTCGAACTGTGTGTGTTGATATTCATGTCTTTTTTATTATTTTACACAGAAAACTACAAAACATGTTCAACTTTTATTACTCCCTGGATCCAAGATTCTGATTCAGATCCTACAACTAATTCCATTTTTCTTACTTGGCTTGTACAAAGCTGTGGAAGAAGCCTTGGAATTTCTATTACAAACACATCTTCAGAAAAAAGAAAACTCTTTTGAAATGTTTTAGAAAGCCTCCTTTTTTGTTTTATATCAAACCCTCGTTCTGAACAGAACAAAGTTTCCTTTTTTACTATTTTCATCTAATTGTAAGCCTTGTAAATAGACAGGATCATTGTGTGCGCTTCACTTGCAAGATTTTGTTCCCTTCAGAGCACACTCATAAAAGGGGAACTTTTTCCTCCCTTTTTAATTTAATTAAAAGCCAAGATATGTTTGAAGCTTTGAGCTGATCCAGGGAGAAGATGAATGATCAAGGATTTGTTAGCACAGCTGTGGGTAGCAAGGTTACAGCCCTTCCCTCAGTTAACAGAAGTGCAGGCAACAGGTTAGAAAGCAGTCTCATGATTCTCACAAAATAGGTTTATTAAAACTAGACAGGAAGGGCAAGATAAATAAGAGCTTGAAGAGAGCTTAAAGTATTTCATTCTCCAGAGATGAGTGGACTTGAATGGCCTACAATCATGCAGACAAAGGAGAAGGTTTGATGTCCAACTAACAGCATTAAGGGAGAAACACATTACGTGGGTTCCTTCATCATTATCTCATGTACCTTTCAAGGTATTTCCCCCTCAGTAGTAATTTACCTCAGAGATTTCTAGAGCAAACTCAAACTCATTCATATTCATTTAAATCTCTTCAGCAAACTGCGCGCAATCTTAGAGGTCCTTCAGAAGTTGCCAAATTTTGCATTATTTATTTATTTATTCATTTACTTCATGTTTACAGCTTGTCTTTTTCTTAACAGGATAATGTATCCAGCCTGAGCTCCAAAAAATCTGTACATTCCTACAGGTAGAATATTTAGGTGTCTTCTTCTTTCCTTTGACAGCTCTCTGCAAAACTTCATATTTGTTGGGGTAGTCACACAGCCTAATTTTGGTCATCCCCCTTCAGATAATTAAGTTGGATCCTGGGCTTACTGTGTAGTGAAGAGAGGCAGAGAAGCAATTCAGACCACATCCACACTCATGTCAGGATATGTTCTCAGCTTCTAGTTCTGTTGCAGTATCTTTTTACCTATCAGACCTGACCTTCCTCCTTGAATTTTCTCTTTATAGAAACCACGGCACCAAAGACGAGAAATGAAGTAGATATTCTTGTATCACTGTTTTGGCATTTAGATCCATCCCTGGTGCACACGTTGTTAGAGAACATGGTCAGATTTCACAGCATATACTTCCTCTCCAAAATTCCTGTGGAAGAGTCTAGTGTCTGCCTCCTAATGTTGTTTATCCTGACAGAAACCAAATTATCAACATTATGTAAAGTTTCATGGTAGATACGTGTCTTACTATTTATTTTTTCTAATGGAAATATTCATTAGCAGTAAAATAAATAGTCATTATTTTTATAGTCAATGTTCACTATTTTTCATAGTCAAAGTAAACATTTGTATATATGTACAGAACTTGCAATTTACTTCACATTCTTCGGACCTTTGTTCAGATCATTAGAAAATATTCACCATACAGAAGTTCTGCACTTAGTACATCTATTAGTGTCTTACAGCCACATTGAACAGGTGCTGTGTTCAGCAGCTGTGCTATGTAAATTAGTTTACAAACATTTCAATTTGATTCATCACTGACATGTCTGCTAAACCATGCTTTTTCAGCTAATCTGCCATAATCCTCCATAATTTACCTCAGTCCTGCTCTTAGCATAGAATTTACCCCTGCTACACATCAGTATAGTTGAACTTCACAAACCATCTTGACTTACTGCAGTGGTACACATGAATCAGTTTCCAGACTGACAGCTGTTTGTCTAAAATACTGTCTAAAATAGACCTGAGCTAAAGAACCTCATTCAAACTATGCAAGCTCTACTTTGCAGCTGATGTTGATTTGTCAAGATCAAGTGAAAAAGGCATCCTGCTTTTCAGTGGGATGTGACTCATTGAGTACATCCCAGGTTTAAACATCAGAGTACAAAAGTATACTATTGTTAAGTCAGACTTCTTCTTCAGGAGTGGTTCCCATAAGGAGAGTAGACTACTCTCCTTAATGGAGATGACAGTAAAAATGTTACAAGTTAGAAGAAATTCGTACTTTCTCTCAGCTGCTGAAAAGTTTAAAAAACAGTGTATAAATGGTTTTGAAATTTTATTTCCAAGGATGCTGACAAATCTGTCTTGGGGAACTGTTTTCAGCACCTGTAATGACAGCTGCAAACCTATAGAACTGTGTGACAGCAGAGCCCTGGGTGGAGATGCAAGAATCCTTCATTTTTCAGAGCATTTAGCTTCTTTAGAAGTCTTCCCCAGGTCCCCAAATGATCACAGTTTAACCATTTTATTAAACACATCCATGCAGCTTGAAGTCAATCTCTTTTTCCAGTGACCTCAGCAGCAACCATGCAGTTTAAGTTTTCCTCAAAGCCTCTGGGATATCCACGGTGTGCTTTACATGGCTGTCATTCCAACTCCCTTTGTCAGCAGCACCTTCACACTGGGAGTGCTATTTATGGAGCTTCCTGAATTTTTAATGGGGACCCACACCTCTGTTTTGGCAGCAGAGTTACACCCTGAAAATTAACACTATCACAGCTGTCTTTACCAATGAAGTATATAATTTGCACAGGTGTTTTCTTTGAAACAACTTGCCTTAAACATCAGATTGCCGCTTACTCGGGTGTACTAAAAAATTCCCAGCATATAAAAATTTATGATTTTGAAAGGGAAAATTTTCTCCCCTTTGTTTTTTATTTCTTTCTTTTTTCAATCGCAAAACTGTGTTCAACAGGAAAAAGAAAGCATGCAAACATTGTTTCCATGCCCTTTCACTACCCATGGAACAATCTTTATTGATAGAAACAACAATTAATTCAGAGCAGGGTTACAGGGAGACATTTACAGTGTGCCAAATTCTGGAGGTCTTTAAAAATCTTTACATCTACAGAGCTACATAATTTTCAAACTCTGACTGAAACAAAATCTGTCCATGAGCAGAAATAACCTTGTGTGAACAGCTAGGCTCCTTGAGTTCCATTTAATAACATAAATGTAGCACTCTATTCTGTTTTTTAATTCACAAACATACTAGTGCATCCTCTAAGGAATATAAAATGTGACATAGAGCACTTCACTGTTTGAAAGGAGAAAATCAAAGTTGCAAGGCAACCTTTAGGATCTCAAATGCCACTTGGTGCTTTGGTTGGATATCTGCTAAAGTCCTAAGATCTGAAATTCATCACACCTGTTTTTAGATGTCAACAATGTTTAAATCCATATCTGAGTGCTAAACTGAGAGAAAAATGCACTTTTAGGGCAAAAGTCCTCTGATTTCTATTAGGTATCTACCTTAAAGTGAGATGACTCATGTCCTATAAATTCCTCCTTTTTCTCATGTGATTACTTAAGATGGGTTATAAGGCCAAGTCAGATCCAATGCTGACACTGTAATCTTCTAAATTAAGTGAAATTAAGCTAATCTGTCACATGTTTAATTGCAGTGCAGAGAGGAGGCAGAGGAAGAACAAAGTTTCATCTATGCTTTGGGAAACGAGTAACGTCAAAATTGAATGTGGGAAAAGACAAAAAGAGAATACATTTTTTCTTCCTTACAACTCTCTTTTCTTCCTAATTAATTTTTTTTTTAATCAGAATTTTCTGTTTGTTTTCAGCATCACTTCTTTGGTAGCTTCTGATTTGGAGACAATTTGGTAATTTTCCATTTTGTTATTAAGTACTAAAAGTTAAAATTGTTTAATGTGTTGCATGTCATATTTCTAATCTTTTAAAGGTAAAGTTTAAGATTTCTGGTGTGAAAAAATCCTGAGTATAACCTCAGCAACTGAGAATGTTCTATGGTGTATTCTTGACATTTTTTTTTTTTACCTAGGTAAATGACATACCATACTCAAAGTGAACGAGAAGGCTCTAATGATAATCTAGAGGATTTTTTTACCTTACCTGACATTCTGCTGACACTCTGCCTGGTGCTGCCCAGGAGGCTGTGGATTTTCACAGCCATGAGGACACATTGTTGACTTATTTTCAGCTTGTACATGAAGATGCCTTGATCCTCTCTGATAAAGCTGCTTTCCAGTTGTCTGGTGCCAGCCTATTGGTGCCTAGGATTCCTCCTTGCATACCAGACTTGGAGTTTCCCTTTTTAAATTTCATGTTTTCTTTAGCCAAATTCTCCACCTAGTCCAGGTGCATGACTACCTGATGCATCGCTCCCTCCTCCCAGTTTTGCAAGAATTAAAATCCAGTTGAGAGTGCACTGTGTATTCTTTTCCAGGTCTTCAATGAAGATGTTGGTCCAGTATAGAGCTTTGGGGTGCATAGCCAGTGACTGACCTACAGTGAACTTTGTGCAATTGGTCATAACACTTGAAGCCCAGCAGAGCAGCCACTTTTAAGTCCAATGTTCTGCCTACTTATTTAGTCTGTTTTTCACCACATTTTCAATGACAGAGTTTTCAAAGCCTTATTAAACTAAAGCTAGAGAATATTAGCTGCTCTCACCTCATCTACCTAGGTCTTCCTCACAGAAGGCTGTCAAGTTGCTCAGGAATTATTTCCTGTTCATAAATATGTGATGATTAGTTCCAATCACCTTCTTGTTCTCCATGCTTTTGGAAATATCTACAGTTTATAGAGAAAGGAAGAGGAGAGGAAGGGACTAATCAGTTTTGTCCCTGGTATCCAGTGACAAGATACACAAGAATGGTTCAAAGTTGCTCCAGGAGAGATGCACTTAATAACATACTTTAACTTGGACTGCCATTAGTTGTTCAGGCAGTTGGACTAGATGACCATTGTAGGTCCCTTCCAACTGAAGTATTCTATTCTATTATTCTATTCTATTTTATTCTATTCTATTCTATTCTATTCTATTCTATTCTATTCTATTCTATTCTATTCTATTCTGCTCTGCTCTGCTCTGCTCTGCTCTGCTCTGCTCTGCTCTGTTCCACTCCGTTCCGTTCCACTCCATTCCATTCCACTCCATTCCATTTGCTTCCAGGACTATTTGCAGCATCACCTTCCCAGGGATCTAGGTGAGGCTGAGCAGCCTGTAGTTCCCTGGATTACCCTTTCTGCATTTCTTGAAAATAGAAGGGGCATTTACTTTCATCCAATCTTACACTGAAAATTCAAGAATTTAAGCTAAAAATGATGGACTTATCTGTAGTGACTAAAGCACCAGCCTGTGTTCAAAGAGAAATCCCTGGCACAGAGATGGAGTGGACAGAGACATCACCACAGTCTCAAGCCATCTGCAGTAATCATGTCTCAGGGTCCCATTACTATCACTGCTCATCATAAAACATATGGTGAAAGAAAGTCAGGGCAGGGAAAGTTCAACAGAAAAGGTCTGCAAGGGTAATGCATGAAGCCAAAAACTGGCATGTCACCCAGTTCTGCTAATTACTAACACTGTTGAGATGCTTAACTAAGACTAGATGGAAATGTAAAGCAAATGGAGGCCTAGATTTAGTCATCTATTTTAACTGAATACAAACAAAAACTACACAGAGCACTTCTGAATCAAGGCTTGTAACTGTCACTGATGCTTTCACAGGGAGCTCTCACTGAATGTGTAAAAGGAATGTAAATTCTTCTATCCTCTCTTTCATGCTGTTTGTTCTGTTTGCTCTTTTCACTCTCATCCAGTAGAAAATTTAGTCCCTGAATCAATAACATACTCCAATACTACTAAAATCTTCATTTATAGCCCAAATGCACCCTTAATTAGCCCAATTAATTAATTATTTTGTGCAACTATTACTGTGATAACAATTTAGAATGACAAAAACCTTGTTCAAGTATTTCCAGGCATATAAAGCAATTCTAGAAGAACAGAGAACATTCCTTTGGGAATGTTAAACTATATAAATTATAAAAATTTTCAGGGTTAGCACCATAAACAATCTTCCTATTCTTAACCTGATTTGCAGAGATTTAAACACTTAAATTTTTACAAAAATCTATGAATTTCAAGTCTGCTGTATATCTGTTTTCCCTATTTATAGCCAGTGCTAATCCTCTGAAAAAGTTTTTTTTTTTTACAGTAATTCGTTTAAATCAGAAGGAAGTAGAATATATCTCCCCAGAAATCTGGAGGTAGATATCACTGACAATGTAAAGCAATCTAGGAACACATTGTTTAACACCATCAGGAAATTAAACTCCAAATAAACTAGTCCCCCTACCCCTTCCAGTAAGAAAGGGACAAACGTGGAGATTATGAGTTGTGATAATTTACTGAAGGCAGAAAACAATGAAAAAAACCACACACACTAATAGAGGCAATCTAAAAAACAAAAGTACACAAAATGAGAAGGTGCTTTACACACAGAAGGTGTTCAACACTTCAAGTTAGTTCCTCATGGCTGCCAGGACAGAGACAGTGACACATGACTTTCCACAAACAAAGAGGAGATGATGGCTGTTCCCACTAAACAACTTTCAGCCTCCCCAGGTCCGAGACACTGGAAAACAATGATGGACAAATCCTCAAAGCTAGATCCTTCTCATTGCACTGCTGCTTTAGATGGTGAACTCAATTCCATGTAGCTGCTACCAGCACTGCTGCTTCTGGCTGCTCCACCCTGCCCCACCCAGCTGTGCTCAGGTTTCTTCACCTCAGCTCCTTTTGGCTCAACTCTGTTTTGTTCAGCTTGTCTCCCTTCAGCTCTCATTGGACTTGGCTGGGCTCAGGCTAACCTCTGCCTCTTGGTTCCACACAGCACTTCCCACACTGGTGCTGCATTTCAGCACCACATCTTGGAGCCATGACTCAGGAGTGGGCAGGGGACAGGCAGAAGCGGCAGAGGATGCAGTCCACAAGGCTGATCCCAACAACCTTCCCAGCCCTGGAGAGAGGGAGGAAAAATTATCCACTTCCAGGGTGTGCTCTCCTTTTCTTCCCCCTGGGACCAACCATGCTGCCAGCAAAGATGTGAGTAGTATAGAGCAGCAACCTGGGCACACTCCTGTGGCTCCCAAGCTTCTGCATCTCTGAAATCTGGTCACACACGAAGGGTATTCAGGTATCAAACACTTCTGCATGGGGCTGGCAGAAACGACACAGGAGGTAGGAGAGGCTTGTGCCCTACTAGACTGACAGTACAAGGCAAAGAAGAATACACCTGTTCCTCTCAAATGTCAGTAGGACTGTGGGTGAGTCCAGCCCCAGTTGTCCAGATATGAAAACAACACTGACTGGCAATGCTCTTCTGTGTTGCAGACACAGTCCACTCCAGAGGACAATTCATTTTGTTCTGTAATAGAGCTAAAATATGTGGAAAGAACCACAATGTAAGAAATTTCTCTAGAAAATTAGACCACTAGACTGTATAATTACTGTTCAGCCAACTAAATATGCTGACATTAATGCCACTCAAGACTTGATTCAGTTTCCCTTAGAAAAGTGTTTTTTTACTGTTTGAATAACCCCAAGGAATCTTACATTGATTTCCACATGCTTCTTTAGAAGGACATGATCTTCCTCAGGCCTCATCTTCCATTCACATTCAGCAGCCTGCTATGTCTCAGGTTCTCACAAATGACACTGGTGCTTGTGTTTAAGCAATCAACACTGGTCATATTTAGTGGTGTAATGAGAAAACCATGTTCACCATCAGTGTATACAGAATTATTCACCCAAGCACCTGAAGTCAGCATGATAAATGGAGACAGAATATACTGCAGAACTTTGAAAGGGTCTCATGCCCTGGGACTCCCAAGTCTAATCAGCTCTCACTGGTCAGAAAATTATGCATGACATATTGAGTACTATCCAAGGAGTCAGAAATCTAAGCAGACCCAGAATTCAGAAGTCATGACTTCAAAACTTGTTAAAGTATGCATCATTATTTGACGTGGACCGGGTGCACTACTTTTTAAAATGTATGCAGAGAAGTTTTCAATCAATTTTTGCTATTGGCCCCTGACTCAATATGAGCTATTCCTTCAAATATAAATACTTGTGTTGTACCTTCCAAAGTTCATGAGGAAGCCTGGAATATATACCACGTTTTGAGATGATTGTTCTGTCTTTTTGTTGTTTTCATCTTGTTTTTGAGATCAATACTAGATATTAGCTCTTATAAGAGTTAAGAGCCTGTTCTTAGTCTGAATTATGCCATGATAATCTACCCCCTTGAGCTACTATCAAAACTGACTTAATATTGTTGTCCTAATGACATTTGAATATGATGCAGCTGTCTGGATCATATTGCTAAAACTACCTTTTGATAGCCAGAAAAAAAATTCCTCTACTATTCCAAATATTGTGATGAAAAAGCATATATGAAAAAAACCCACAAAAAGTCCAAACCAAAAAACCCCACCAAAATGTACAGCAAATAGAGGCTTCAGAAAATATTTTTTTCTTTAAAAAATTGAATTGCAGTATCCTTTTGACACCATTTCTTTTCTTTTTTTAGAAAGTTTCTGAACGCAGTCAAATAACATTGCTCAAAATTTCTCTCCTCCTAATCAAACCCAAATCCAGGTCATTAGAGAGGAAAATCACCATTAGTGTCCAAGTCATGATGGGAGCATACATTCCCAAAATAATATAAAAAGAGCCTGGGTACTAAGACAAACAATTTGCAGAGTCTTGTATCCAAGTACTTCTGACTAAGAAAAATAAGCCAAATTGTAAACAAGTGTATCCACCTTATACATGCTGAGCTGAGACAAGTTTTCTGGAGATACCTGCACTTGTCCCTGAGGACTGTATCAAAGACATCTTCAAGACTAGAGTGAAAGTTGCAAACAACCCAAGCATCCAATCTGACTGTTGTCACAGCTCACACCCCTGAAATGGTTTTTCTCTGTTTTTGTTTCTGGGTTTTTTTTGTTTTTTTTTTTTAGCCTGTTCAAAAGAAATCGCACATTACAGCATACTCCAAGAGGCTGGCTGGCTGTCAGCACTCTGCAGAAGGCCCATGTGGACAGGATGAGAGTGGCAGGTGTAATGTACCATCTGCACAACCATCTGGAGATCATCCTTCTTCAGAGTGTTGGAGTAACACCAGGGCCTCATTCTTCTGCCACTGACGTGTAAGGAAATTTCATAGACTCATAGAATCCTAGGGTACTTTGGGCTGGAGAGGCACCTTAAGGATCATCTAGTTCCATCCCCCTCCCTGTGGGCAGGGACACCTTGCACTAGACCAGGTTGCTCAAAGCCCCACCCAACCTGGCCTTGAACACTTCCAGGGATGGGACATACTCAGCTTCCCTGGGCAACATATTGAAATGCCTCACCACCCCCTGAGTAAGAAATATCTTCCTAATGGCTGCTCTCTTTCAATTTAAAAACATTCTTCCTTGTCCTGTCACTACATGCTGTGGGAGTGAGGCCTACAGCTATGAGACATGATGTGAGATATATGGTAGAGAGATTTCCATTAAATATGGTGTGCTGCGGGGTTGATAGGTTACATGTTTCTGTTCATCCTCATGCAAGACCTACAGTCTTCATAATAATCTCTCCCTCTGTAACTCTCAATATCCCTAATTTACATATAAAGTGACTGCAACAGGTTATTTGACTACAGTCTTGCCTCCATTTCTCCCAAAAGTATAGACTGGTATTTGAAATCCTCCATGGCAGAGGATGAGAATACAGCCTTGTAGACAAGAAGATTTATACCTCCAACTCCATCAGAGTGTACCTGGAAGTATTCGTACACAGCAATATACACTCATATTTTCTAGGTCTAGTGTATATAAATACTGGAAATCTCACAAAAATCTCTAGCCTGTTTCTTCATTATACCACAATATTTTTCAATCTGTGACCATGAAAGTTCTTAATGAACTCTCTCTTACTTATAGTGGCAAATCAGTAAATCACACTATTCATAAATCTGGGATGCTGAATGTGGCCAGAATTATAGTGTAACCACACTATTGATATCTTACTGATATCTTACTGAATGTGACCAGGCTTATAGTGCCAAACTGGTTATAATCAGAAATTAAACTGAGCTGTACCTAGCCCCTTTGCTCTGTGAGGACAAGCAAGAAAACAATGGGATTTATTTTATTTCAAATTTCTATACTTTTTATGCAACATGTGCCCTGGTAAAAAGTCCCTCTCTAGCTTCCTTGCAACACCTATTAGGTCCCGGAAGGCTTCTATAATCTCTCCCCAGGGCTTTTTCTTCTCAAGACTGAGCAACAGAATCTCTTCCAGCCTTCATAGAACAGGTGCTCCAGCCCTCTGATCACCTTGATTGCCTTTCTCTGGACTCACACTACTAAGTCAACATAGCTCTTATCTTAGGAGATGCAGAGATGAGCATAGCACTTTAGATGGAGTCTCACCAGAGTGGTTTTGTGGGCAGCAAGCACACATTGTTTAGTCATGCTGAGCTTCTTGTCAACCAACAACTCCAAGTCATCCTTGGGACTGCTCTCAAGCCACTCTCTGTCCAGCCTGTATTTTGGCTTGGGATTGCTCTGACCAATGTGCAGGACCTTGAACTTGGCCTTGTTGATCTTCATGAGTTTTGTACAGGCCTACTTCTCAAACCAGTCCAGGTCCCCCTGGATGATATCCCTTCCTTTCAACATCTCAACATGACCACACAGCTAGGTGTCATAGGAACACTGGCTGCTGTCTATGTTGCCAACAAGATGTTAAAAAGCAACAGTCCCAATATTAAACCCTAAGGAAGGCCAGTTGTCCCTGGTCTCTGCTTGAATATCGAGCCTTTGACCACAATTCTGGAGTGTGACCATTCTGCCAATTCATTATCCACTGCATGGCCCATCCATCAAAGCCTTCACTCTTGAGTTTGGAGAAAAGGATGTCACAAAAGACAGTGTCAAAATTTCAATCACTTTATCAAACTCACTGTCGATCTCCTCCTCGTGAAGATATCATTAATGGAAGCTGGATCAGGGTCATGATGTTGGCTAGAGAGAAAGATGCTTAGCACTTGGCTGATTTTTTACTTTTTCCTGCTGGAGGCTATGATGTAGCAGCAAAGAAATAAAAGGTAGCTGACAAAAGTATTTACTAAGCTTATTAAGAGATATGTAGTATGATCAGGCAAGGTGTCTGTAAAATATACCTACAATGTAAAGCATATAAACATAGTAGTCCTTATTTCTAGAAATACTTTTTCTGTGAAGGCAGTTTCCAAAATATCATCTTTCATTGGATCCAAATAGCCCCGAACTTCTTTTTTCTATTTTGTATTCTGGTCTATATCTGACGGGTAATAACCAATATGGGGTACAGGACACAGTGTTATTAAAAACAAGGAGAAACTTAAAGAAAGAATAGCAGTATTTTAGGAACATGGTTTTATTTCCTGTGTATAATATAGTCCAATTTAGGATTCCTTTCTTCTGTATTCAGATCCTTTTTAAATTTATCTGTGATACCAATAGAGGAAGAAGATGTAATTTTAAAACTCTTGCTTAAAAAAAAATGTAGTAAAAAATGCAAAGGTTCTGATTCCATTTGTTTTTCCATGTCACATGCCTTTTCAATGGAGTGATGGCAGTGATGCTGTCTTTATGACACAAATGTCTACAGTGTTTTTGGGTATGCCAGTAGAATTTAGGTGACTTTAAGCATTCAACAGACCTATCAATAAATATTTAAATATAACCAGGAAAGTACACCTTCAAAGAAAATTGTATCTAGAGTAACACATTTCCATAAATACCTTTGCCCTGAAACTAATTCCCAGAATGTATCTTTAATCAGATCCAAAAAATCTCACCAAAAAATCTTCATTTCCTTTATTCTGTGGCTACTGTGGCAGGTGCAACCCACAGGGCATTCCAGACACTCACTAAAAATTAAAGTGGTAGTCATGTACAAATCTAAAAATTTAGCTTCAAGTTAAAGCAAGCACTTCTACTTCCTCTTTGTTCCTCAAGAGAGAGTAGCATTTTCAGATTACTGTTAGTCCCACCTTGCAGGAGTTGTCTGTCACAGGATGGTTTCTTTTCAGGAAAGGTTCTCTCGTTGTACCCACAAGTGACTTCAGAGGAATGGTAGATAACCAGTAAAGGGCAGGTGCCTTATTTCTGAATAAACCAAGCCCAGTGACATGAATCTCTAGTTTTCAGTCAAAATATTTTTTTCCTAGGGAACTAAGGAATTACTTTCAAGTTTCCTCTTTTTAAAATATATATAGAAAAGTAATTCTTCACCCATCAAATATGTATATGTCAGATAGTAAACGCATAATTGGTGTAATCTTCCCTCTCCAGGCCAATATGCAAAAACCAGCCTCGATTTTCTGAACCACTTAGTTGCATTACATAGATTTCCAGATCTCTTTATACACACCACAGTTCATCCAGAATTACTTTTCACCAGTCTCACAATTTTAAAGAACATTGAGTATCCCTCTAATAACCTAGAATATTCTTTTCTCCTTTAGTTAGCTGCTCCATTGTTTCACAAAATATTTTTAAACCTGAAGCTATGGAAGTTAATTCCCCATGTAAAGGCACTTTATTGATCGAAAAGACCTTGGCAAATGACGAGTACAAAATCCTTCTTACCTGTGCTAATCCATATTGCCAAATCTGAATGTTGGCTGCTTTATTCCACATTTTGCTATGTGGGGAAAAAAAAAAAAAAAAAAAAAAAAAAAAAAAAAAAAATAATAATGTCATTATAACTGCAACTACATGAAGGGATTTTGTGCCCTGGCCAAAGAGCACACCTCATCACATGGCTATTTCTAATAGCTATAAAAGTAGGACGTTGCAATGCAGGCACACACATGAAGAGGCAAAGGATAAAGGACAAAGATTTTACTAAAAGACCTAATGTTAAGATGGTGAGCGTCCTTAGTTCCCATTAATAAAGAGATCTGGCCAATTTATACAATGCATCATTTTCAGCAAGTGTATTTGTTTAACTTAAGCGGGTGGTTCAATCCCACTGAAAAGAGTAAGGGTTAAAAAGGTGTTTAAAAATTATTGTAGGAAAGCTGAATCACTCATGTACTTTAGGGCTTTATTGTGTCAGAACTTTTGACCACCAGAGAACTCCCAATTTCATCTATCACATATCTGGATCCAACATTAAATCTATCTGGCTAAATATCCATGCAGGGTAACACAGCATAGTAATACTTCATCCAGAGGGTAGGTTACACTAATTTTGTTTCAAAGGGCACTCCTTGTACTTCTTTCAAAAGTTCTAGCACAATAGATTGTGATACTGACTCCAGGAAATTAAAACCTATCAATTTCCTGTCTGGTTATCTGTATCTGTATATGTGATGAAAACCATCACATATAGAGATACACACACACTAATTGGTTTATCCATATGCAAATGCTACAATTAGGGATTTATAGCTCTGGAAAATTAACAGCTTAATCAGTGTATCAGAAGGCTAAAGAGATCTCCCGCCAGTTTTCTCAAAAATGCATTTTGAGGATATTATAATTTTATTACCAGATTGATAAATAAACTTTATCCTCTGAGCTCATATGAAGCCCTAAGCAGGGGGGCAGAATTAAAGGAGCAGGAGGATGAATATAATTTTTTAATACACAGGAGGAATCAGGGACTGTGCCATGGCTCCCCTTGAAATAAATTGTATTTGTTCTTTTTCCCACTTTTAGCATTTCCAGGTGCCTGTCTGTTTTTAACATCTTTTTCAGCCTCAATAAATTTTTTGAAACAAGACTCTGTCATACATTCAGTGAGACACAGCTGAAAAATAAAAGTAATCCCTCAGTGGGATAAATACACTCAAACTGGAGAACTGGAAAAAAATGTACTGTTTTTTAAAATTGATGGTGATATATTTTAACAGTTTTTTTCCAACCATATTTTGTTTTGAAACTGTCAGAGAATGTTCACTGAATGCTTTATAAGCACAACATCTCTTCCCTAAGGCTAGACAAACAGTACTTAAAAATATAAACTTTCCTAATACTGATTAAAAGAATTTATGAACTCAGGGAAATCATTTGTTGTGATCAAGCTCTTAGGCCATATTTACACCTTAGGAAGTAAAAATAATTTGTTGTGCTGATCTCCTGAGCAACCTCCTGACCAGGACAGACACTCAAGGTCAGACAGAAATGGTGTTATCTGCTTATGGCAGCTAACACAGGGCTCAGGCATTTTCTTTTCCCCCTGTTCATTCCTTGCATCCCTCAGAATATCTGAATCAACCTCTCTTCATATGAACCCCCACTATTGTATTTGTATTTGCATTTATTGGAATTTGAGAAAACAACATCTGAATGACACAGATAGCAATGACAATTCCATCTTTGAAGACCTGGTACAGATCTATTTGGAATGAAGAGAGTCAATGTAAAAACAGACTTGAGAATTTGAGGAGAATGTTGAGGAACTCCTTCAAACATGTCAGGTGAGGCTGGATCTTGGCACACAGAGCAGTCCCTCTGAAAGCCCAGGATAACATGATTATTCATTCAATAACCTGATTAGTTTTTAGTGGAAAATCTGTTTCAGCAGATGTTTGGAAACATTTTATCATGGCTTAACCCCAGCCATCAGCAAAGCCCTACAAAGCCACTCATTCACTTCCCCCCTGCCCATCCCAGTGAAATAAAGGAGAGATTTGAAAGGTTAAAATGAGAAAATTCAGTGGATTGAGTTAAAAACAGTTTAACAGATAAAGCAAAAGCCACATATACAAGCAGAGCAGAATAAAGAGCTCATTTCCCATTTTCTGTGGGCAGGCACGTCTTCAGACATCTCTAGGACAAGAGGGTTTTAGTGACTTCAGAAGAGAAACACCATCACTCTGTCTCCATTCTTCTTCTCCCCACTTTATCTGAGCATGATGCCATATGGTATGAAAGATCCCTTGGGTCAGTTGGAGTCAGCCATCCCAGTTGTGTCCCCTCCCAACCCCTTGTGCACCCCCACCCTCCTTGCTGGGATGGGGTGAGGAGCAGAACAGGCCTGGCTCTATGTAAGTCCTGCTAACCACAGAGTTAAGCATCCCTGTGTTATCAACACTGTTTCCAGCACAAATGCAAAACACAGACCTGTACCAGCTACTAGGAAGGACATTGACACTAACCCAGCCAAACCCAACAGCGGCCAACTCTTAGTCCTGGATTTAATCAGTAGTACTTTATTGTCAAACCAGAGATGGTTTGATGATTTGTATTGCAGACTTGAGCCTGTGGAAACCTGACACTAGTCTCTCTTTTTTCTCCTCTACCTCTACTCTCCCTTGCCATTGTTTGCAGTTAGTGTTTTTAACATGTTATCCATAGGTAACAGTAAACTGGTCTTTTTCATAGCCACTCTTCTGTTTTATTCACTGTAAATACTAGGCCTTGTTCTTTGTTTCATCCTGCAGTGCCCCCCACACATTTACCTCTTCCAATAGTTTCTAGAGTTGCTTCCTCTGTTGCAATATTGCACCACTTTACTTTCCATTATTTTCTTTTCCTAACCTAGGAAAAAAAGATTTAAAAATACAGTTATTTTAGAAAAGAGCAATTTCTCCAAATTCTCAATATACCACAACTGGATCACTGTCCAAAACACATGAATAACACAGTCAGTAGTAACATATACTTTGTGAAAGGACAGAACCTCCAATTGTACACCCTTTGTAGCATTGCCAAGATAGAATTGCAAAACAGTGAAATTGAAACAAAAAGTATTACTATGTGTCTTTCTAGTAATTTATTATATAAATAAGGGGTAGATTTTCATAACAGTGCTCCCAACAAGGATTGAAGACAACAAAATTCAAAGTTTAAAAACTTATAAAATAACATTTTGTATGTTTCATAAAAAATCATAACTTGTTCAGAAGCAGCCCGTCACTCTAGATGTCTTCTTGTCTCTCTCTTCAATTGTGCAGTGTTATTACTACATAATAAACCCATTCCAGCTGGAGGTCCTAATGTAGCTATCTCTCCTTAATGGGGCCAGCTCTGAAAAATCAGATTCAATGGGTCAGATACATTTATATACTTTTTTCAGATGCTAAATAGGTTTTGGCAGGAACCTTTTGCTCGAGTACAGCCAAATTTACATTCTTGGTATTTCTGACCTAGATTGGAGCCAAGACTGAGAAGATATTTGAATTATAATCTTGGGAACAGTTAATCTCACATATTTCTAAAGATGAGATTCAAAAGTGGGTATACACAATTGACTTCAGATGTCTAAATCATTTTATTCTACATGTAAGATCCAACTGGGATCAAAAACAGACACCTATATTTGATCAGATGGATCAATGACTTTCTAGACTCCATTGATTGTATTGATGAGAGATGAGAAACAACTGCCTAAGCATATGTTTGTAGCACTATTTAACCCTCCACAGAGATTTACCAACATCTGTACAATGCTGGCAGCTATGACAGAAGATCTATGGGAGCCATCTGTCATTGTGGAGTAAAATACAGGGGCTGGCTGATACCCTTAGATAGTCTATGCCTATGTGCAGACAACTCAAGATTCCACTAACCATACCCACTAGAGAGTTTAGAGGAGTGTACATCCAAACATATGGAACATTTAGGTTTAGATTTTTTAATCTCATGCTGAAAGCAAACAGTTTTGTCTCCAGCTCAGAATGAGATGTCCAGAACTGGTGTCTTGCATTGCTCAGATTGCTACCCATCATGACACAGAGTTAGGAGTGCTGAGGCTGAGGTCACATCACAGTCAGGGTTTGCATTAGGCATTCATGCTCACTGTTTCAAAATACCAGCACTATATCCTGACTTTCTCCAGATCTTCTTATTCTGATGTCAGTATTGAATTGCACAATGCTGTTCTGGGTCATAGCAGAGTGTAAGAAAAACTACATATGGTCTTATACTTCTCTCCAGCATAGGAAAAAATTAACTTTGTGGCCTTAAGGATAAAGGCAAAATAGTTAATATGCATCTCTTCCTGCTTCCCTCCCCTCCTATGTCACTACTGGAATGGTGCTCCAACAGTAGGAAACACAAGCCCAAGAAAGCACTGGTGTACTGATTACACAGGTGGCAGAGCCACAACCATCTTTTATCTCAGCTAGGGGGCTCAGTTGGCCTTTCACACTTCAGAGGAGATGTCACATGGAGGTGCCACCAATTTAACTGCTAGACATTACATTTTTCCCAAGAAAATGATAAAACTATCTACACTAAAATATGGAAGAGTGGCAAGCATTGCACTGTGCAGAAGTACTGCTGCTCACTCTTCTAAATCTTTCTTGTGAACATCTTTATAGTCTTCTAAAAATGTTGTTTTCACTCTTTAAAAAACCTCATTATTTTCGCATATACTTTGCAAAAATATTAGCTAAGGATGGGGGGGATGGAATCTTTTATCTATTCAAATTCCAACTCTTTTACTGAAATATACTGAATAACTTGTGTCACTGTTTAACCCTTGTCTCCTTATTCAGAAATACTTACAAAGAACATGAGTTCCTCTGAAGCAGTTACTCACTTTGAACTCAAGCCTATTCTTTGTCATATTAAACATTTCTGAAATTACGCTTAATCCTCCAACACTTATCATAATTTCCAGCATGTTTTTTACAGACAAATCACACAACCTTAGGAGCTCCTCAGCATCTGGAGCTAATCTTACAGATATCTGATGTCTGGAGTCTGTCTGAAGCATGGACACAAAAATCTGTTCCCTGATGCAGAATTTTTTGACCCTTTTGATAGTCTGCTTTGTATTCTCGGTCTTCAGCACAGTGCTTTAAACATAACAGGTGCACTACAGCTCCTATAAAACAAATTTGAGCCTCAGTCTATGGGAAAGGAAAAACTTCAGGAATAGCAAGTCTGGACATCATGTGCTTTGTCCTGGGAAGAGATTTTGGCATATGTTTTATCAATTTAATATTGAACATAAGCCACCAAGGAATTGTGAAAATCCCAACTGTATTAAAGTGGAAGCACTATGTAGGAAGCAGATACAATTTTGGCCTGTCCAAAATTTGCATGGGACTCCAGGGTATCAAAATTCAATGAGTTGTCCCAAGGTGTTGTCTGACAAATACTAAGTTGACATTCTGAAAACCCCCTAGGTTCATAGCTTATTTTTGTCATTATTATTTACATTGCAGGTACTGGAAGGTTCTGTGAGTTATATCTATTATCTGTATTAGTTGTACATCAGAATCAGGCCTTCAGAACAATTTATTCTGCCACTTCAAGAGCAACTCAGTTTTAGTTTAGAAGTTCTTCCCTTTTAAGATAAAAGATTGATTTCAGCATTCATCTCAGTATTGCCTAGAGAATGGCCTACTGTGACTTTGGAAATCCCAGCCTTTGATTATTTTACTTTATGGTTTTTTACTTATAAGATACTGATGCAAAGAAATAATGTTGAACAACAACCCTTTGTACTATTGAGATGTGAACACAAAGATACTCACTTACCTGAGGAATCTGAACTTCCAATATAAAAGAGAAGAGAGGAGGTGGATACAAGTAGACTGGCAAGGCTGATGACTGAGCAGGATTTCTTATTTACCTGTCCAAGTCCTTACTAAACTGCAATTCTTCCAAATAAAAGGCTTATAACATCCTCAATTAATCTTACTTTAATTCATTCTTATAATTTCATGTTGTGATCAATAAAGATTTTATTTAGGTTTCCTTGATAATATTTTAGGATTCTGGAAAACTTATTTCTTTCTCCTGTTCTTGTTACAACCTTTTGTAACAGACTACTCACATGGGTCTCTTTAGTTTCTCTGTTTATTAGATAACTAATGTTTATAAACAACATAGTTTTTCTTTGAAAGGTCAATGTCTCCCTCATTACCTTATCTTATTTCATTGGTTTTCATAGCAAGGTTTTGGTAGCACAGAGGCTACAGAGGATACTTCAGTGAGAAGCTGCTGGAAGCTTCCCATATTAGCAGAGCCAATGCCAGCCAGCTCTGAGATGGACCTGCTGCTGGACAAGTCCAAGCCCATCGGTGATGTGGTGGTGCCTCTGGGATAAAGTATATTAGAAGGGTAAAAAAGAACCTGCACATCTGCAGCCAGCCTGTATATGTGACAGAAACAGCCCTGCAGACCCAAGGTCAGTACAGAAGGAGGGGCAGTAGGTGCTCCAAATGCCAGAGCAGAGATTTCCCCTGCAGCCCCTGGTGTAGTCCATGGTTAGGCAGCTGCGCCCCTGCAGCCCATGGAAATCCATAGTGGAGCAGAGATCCACCTGCAGCCCCTGGAGGATCCCAGCCAGAGCAGAGGGAAGTCTGAAGGAGGCTGTGACCCAATTGCAAGCCCACTCTGGAGCAGACTTCTGGCATCTGCGACCCCATGGAGAAAAAAGCTCATGCTGGAGCATGTTTGCTGCCAGGACTTTTGAAGCCCTGAGGGACTCATGCTGGATCAGCCCATTCCTGAGGGACAGTAACTTGTGGCAAGATCCTATGCTGGAGCAGTTAATGAAGAGTTGCAGCCCATGAAAAGGACTCAGATTGGAAAATTTGTGGAGGACTGTCTACTGTGGGAAGGACCCCATTGGAACAGGGGAAGGGTATGAGGAGTCATCCTTTTGTGGAAAGAGCAACAGAGACACATGATGACCTGGCCACAGCCCCCACTCCCTGTTGCCCTGCATCCTCAGGAGAAGGAAAGGAAAGGAGAAGGAAAGGAAAAAGGAGAGGGGACTTGTGGGGACAAAGGTGTTTTAAGGTTTGATTTTATTTCTCATTACCGCATTCTGATTTGAATGGTAATAAATTAATTTTCCCCAAATTGAGTTTGTTCTGTCCTTAATGGTAATTGGCAAGTGATCTCTCTCTGTCCTTACCTCAACCCACAAGCCTCTAATTTTATTTTCTCTCCTTTATCCAGCTAAGGAAAAGAATGATAGAGCAGCTTTGGTGGGCATCTGGCATTCAGCCAGGGCCAACTCACCACACCAGTAAGTCAGAAGTGCCTTCCATGCATAAGTTGTTTACCAAAGTTTTGGGAGTTTTTACATTAGTACACTTTCTATTGGGTTTTTTGTGGGGGGTTTTTTGGGGTTTTTTGTTTGTTTGTTTGTTTGTTGTTTTTGGTTTTTTTGTTTTGTTTTGTTTTGTTTTTGTTTTGTTTTGTTTTTTTTTACTCTATATGTTTTTTTCATGGTCTAATTGTTCTTTCTGCTTATAGGATAGTCTGGTGCATAACCGTGTTTATTTTCTGAACAAGCTCCTACCTTTCAACAACGGCCATCTATTCATTCCCAAGACTGAACAGCTAAACTGTGCAGCATTGTGTTGCACATAATGAGGGTAGGATAACAAGGACTTGAGTGATATGTTCCTAAAAACAATCAAGCAAGAAACCCTCTGAATCACTTATAAAAAAACTTCATTATACACAATACAAAACTGACTTATTTTCTCTTAGAACTGAGAAACAATCACCTTATGTGAATTTTCCTTTATTTTTTGCCTTCCAGTTGAAAAATAGCAAATAAAGAGAGCAGAATAAACAAAGTCTAATCAGCATAAATCCTCTAATTAGGAAACCAGCATCACTGACTAACATCCAGACTTATGCAATAATATTCTGCTACAAAAAAAAAAAAAANATTACAAAGTTCATTTTTAGCTTTTCCTCATGTACTTTTTTAGTGTTTGAGGAGAACATGACATGGTTGTGGGGCCCAGAGGAGACACATGGCCAAGTTGTATGTAGCAACTCCTTAACAGCAAAACCATAGTCTGTCTGCCCTGTAGGACTAAGACAAAAGACTGTGTGGACCTGAGCCAGTCCATGGCTACTGATATGCAGGACAGGGTTTAGTCCTTGTGCCTTTCTTATTTAGCTTCATAGAGATTAGCCATGGCATTTCCAGTTCTCAGAGTTCCTTCCTCTCTCAACAGACAAAAGTTCAATAAATGGCCAAAACCCATAACAAGATTATTTTAATGATCTGTTCTTGTAATGATCTCTTCCTGATACCTTTGTAATGATCACTTCATTCATCAAGATAAAAAATAAGTTTGTAAGTAGAAATATTGAATAACAAAAAATTAACCAGTTTTCCTATTTCCTACTCTAATTCCTATCTCCTATTTCCTACCTCTATGGAAGTCTGAAGTCTGATAGACCTTGGTAACAAAACTGTGTTACAAGAAGCTCTTCTCACTTTAAAATATTAACAGTAGAAAGAAAGTTTGTATATTTACTTACTTTTTGGTAACACATCTTAGGGATAAAATACCAGCAGTTCCTTAATCATGTTCATAGCACAATTTTATCAATGTCTTATTCATACACAGCTCTTTTAGCAAGGGAACCAGTAACAGTTCATGTTATATCCTTTAAAGCATTCAAAATTACTACATGTTTTGTGTCTCATTAGGTTTCTGCCTCTCTTCCTGTTTAAGTTGTCCATAAACCCATAATATCCTACACTTCTAGAGTGCATGCCTGCTGTTATTATATCAATTCTACAAAGCTCCTAGTATTTGCATATGCAAATTGAAGCCATGGTGATATTTTTTGTTGATGGACATAATCCTGCTGTTAATATCCGCAGAAGCCTTGATATGTATCTGTGGTTTTATCTATTGCCTCCAGTATACCATAAGTCTCCAGCCACATTCATTAGATTCAATTAGTGAATTCTACCCTGTTAGAATCTGTCAACAGAAAATAGGCACAGTAATGCTCAGAAAATTGTCAAAATAAACACATTTTTTAAAGCATTGGATAACTGAAACCACAGTAGACTAAAATCCATCAGTACCCATGTACTTTATAGATCATTCTACACAATTTAATAAAAATATATAAGCATAGATAAATAAATAAAATTCAAATAAATAAAACATTAAAAAATAAATAGCAATTATGAGACCAATGTGGCAGGACCTAACAGTGGCATTTAATCCATTACTCTACTTTAAAACTGGATTGCTGGCCCTTAAAATTATATTGGATGGGTTCCAGTTTATTTCCTTTTGAAACTACAGTGTTAATATTCTTGCTAGTGTTTGGTTTTTTTTATAGTTAGCATTTTTAGATTATTTCAGAATTTTTGTCCTTCCCCGTCTCTATGCCTTTCAGTATTTCCATTCTTCCAATTTTAACTGATCCACATTTGCCATTGCAACTTCTCTGTCCAAAGTTTTCAGCCTGTGATTGATTGTAAAGAGTTTTTATCATTATTGATTACTCAGGGTAGAATTCTATTAAGAATAGTGGAATATCTCTGCCCTCATTCTGGTTTATTTCAGACTGCTTTTCTAATTATTAACTTGAATTTTAGTATTGTTTTCTGTCATACTTGGAGTTCCTATAAGTGTGGTGACATCTATGGATTAAATCATGGTCTTGATTTGATAATGTAATTTATGTAATTAAAATTAATAGTGAAGGGAATTGTCCTTCAAGATGGATGGGGAATAAGTAATAAATTTACCTGGTTATGTGCCACTCTATACTCTTCCCCACTGTAATTTTACTTTCGATATATCTTCCCAGTTTTCTTTTAGGAATGCAGTGCAAGGCAATATAAAAAGCCTTAGTGAAAACAAAATATATTATTATTATTTCTTCTTTGCTTATATCACTCATTATTCCTTCATAAAAGAAAATTAGATTGATTTGAGAAGATATCTCCTTGGCAAATTTGTCTGTGCTTCTCCTCTTGTTATCTTCCAAGTGTTAACTCTGTTTTAGAATTTTTCCAGGATTTGAAGTTAAGTTGACTTGTCTATAAATTAATTTGAATGATAAAAAACCTTTATTTTTTCCTCCCTTTATCTAGGTATAAGTTAAGGATATTCCTTTCCAATCCAGAAATACCTTTTATGCCCTCCACAAGTTCTCAAAGACAACTACTACTGTATGAACCTTTGCCCATACTGAGGTCAGGCTCAGAAGGCTCAGACAAACACAAAACCTGAAAATACCAAAATATGGTCAAACAAGGTTTGTTTCTATTCTAGGCTGAGCTGTTATCCATTGCTTCTAATAAGTTTTCCTATTCCCATAAGTAAGCTTTATAATGAACAACTTGGTTATACCTTTTGTTAGGGATAGCTCTTCAATTTGGTTATACCTTTTATGAGGGATAGCTACTCCTTTACAATGAATAAATTTCCAACAGTGTTCTTTGAGTCTTCTATTGATAATCCAGTTAATGAATGATTTCTTGTTACCTTCAGTTTCTCTTTCTAGCTACAGTTCATTCTGTATTGTCCATGCTGATTGTGTTCCTACGTTCTCCTGATGATCTCTGCATGTGTTTAGCAGGCTGTGCTTGTCTCTCCTTTATCTACACTATTTTGAATGAAAAAATACATCATAATTTAGCCAAAAGTTTTCAGTATCTTTTATAATCTTTTTCTTCACTGAAATACTGAAATACTGTGTGATTTCTTGATAAACTGCAACTTTTTTTTTTTTTTTACTTTTATGAGATCTTCCATATAATTTATGTATACCTGTCAAAATCTCCTGGGTTTAGAAGTTATTAGTGGCATAGAGACAGAAAGACAGAGAGAAAGAGAACAAACTGTAGGAACCTCACTGGAAGCATCCTTGAGAGATCCTTCTGCTTGCACTAAAGCCCATTTGCAGATAAGAATACAGTCTTAACCTACCTATCCAGCTGATTCAAGTCTATACAGTTCCAGGGATTCCTGCTGCTGCACTAACCACTTTGGAGCTGTGGCTCCCCAAAGCACTTGGCATCAACAAATGAAAACAGCTACAGCCTGCTGAAAACAGCATGTTCGGTTTTGCATTCAGTGTGTAAACTGTAAGCTGGTTTCAACCATATTTTGTTACCCTTTGAAATGTTTCCTCAATAGTAGGTTGCACCATCTGTTGCACTGTTTGCCTGCATGTTTTGCTTGTTAAACTGCTCCCCCAGCAGCACACAAAAGAGGAAGAGCAGCGGTGATGCCTTTCAGGAAAGTGTCCCTGTCCTCCGCCTACCTCCTCCCACTGCAGTGCTGCAGTGCACAGAACAGATGCTTCCTTAGTCCTACCTCATGCTTATTTATTTTAGGACCTAAGCCAAAGTCCACTACAAAACCTATGAGGCTTCAAAATTTGGCAGTCTCATTCCTTGTGAAGCTTATAGGTATGTTTTAAGTTCTAAGGGCACAGAACCACACACACCAAAGCAAAATATTAAGATGAATCATCTCAAGATTCACCAGGGAGTGTGAGCTCTGCCACAGCTAATCGAGAATAAACATGGAAGAGACATTGATTAGAAGCCAATAAACCTGATTTTTATTGTTTGCCTACTGGCAAATAATATTTAAATGGTCCTAGTATTAACTCTGTCTCTTGGTTAAGTGTTGGCATATTATCATGACAGGAAGAATACTATGCCTTGGTTCACGTAATGAAGCAGGAAACTTTCCTTCAGTTGCTTTTCATTCTTAGTATCTAAGTAGTAGGGAGAACATTTAACAGCTTTTTTTCCTTTTTTTTTTTTTTTTCCTTCTTTCCTGGTGTATTTATTAAACCTGAGCAAATAACATACAAGGACTTTATACAAAATATTCTCTGAAACATGTTGACAAAACCTTGCACTATTCTATATAATCCCAAATGATTCTCCTCCTGAACTGGATGAATGATGGGAGGAAGGGGAAACCCAGTGACTAATGCATACAAATAAGACTACAGAATGCTCTGAATAAATTATGCAACCCAAATGTATTCAGCCAGTTCTGCTCTGAATAACATGACATAGTTTTCTCATGACTTTAAATCACCTCAGCAACAGGGACCAATGAGGAGCTGAGCTCACTGAATGGGAAAGGTTTTTCAGGATGAAAATCTGTCTTGAGCAATCAGAGCCTCTGTCCCAACTCATATCAAGGAACTTCATCCAGTAGGAATACCATACTTGAATATTCCTTAAAGGGGAATGAACATTTTTGTTGTGCCAGTTTCTGCTCAAGGGCCATACCCATCACGCGTGGCAATAGGATAGGTGTGATACATTCATATCATTCTCTAATTTTACCCTACAGCTGCTATTTTAGAAAAGTATTGATAGAGCCTTGCTTTTTCTTGAATTCCCACACAAATGATTGTCATACAGACAAACATAAATATTTACCTACCACCCAGCCTTGATAGCAAATCAATTAAAAAAACTCAGCAAGGTCACCACAGTTAAGCTTGATGACAACACCTAAAATATTTCTGATGGAACAGAATGGTATCTGATAGGTGAAGGAGAGATAGCCATACATAACTAGCCACTCCAGGCTTTCTTTGTAACAAACAGAGAAAATCAGGTATCTTTAGTGGAATTAGGCTCATTCTGGGTAGGAATTTGAAACAAATCAGATTAATCATCTCTAAAAGGCCTGTTACTATCCATTGGCTGAAAATGGAAGCTAAGATGACTTGCCTGTGTTGCAGAGGCTAAACGTGTATACTTAACCTGGAGTTAGTTCAATCCCACCCACAACCCTGGCTGCACACAGAGGCAGGTGCAGGTTCCATAACAGAGCAATGTCACACGGTGTGGGAGCACACCAGCTGGTACTAATGATCCCTCAGCTTCTCTGGGAAATCTGTCCCAATATTTCTGTGTCCAATACAGTGAACCAGACACCAAAAGAAGATCTGGCCTCTTGGAGTTTATTTCCTTCTCTACAATCTTTTCCAGGTGGCTGAGTCCTGATCAAATATTTATAGAATTAAATATTTCTCTTCTCTGTGGGAGGGAAACAGTAAAAGTGCAGATCCTAATTTGTTTTTGCAGAGGGCTGGAAATAACAACAAACAGGTCATTAAAACTAATCCTCTTTTCGTTGGGTTTTTTTTATTTTATTTATTTTTTTCATTCCTTGCAGATGCGAATAAACTTTCCAAGGACAAATCTGAAACCATAAGTTTCTTTTTCATAAGAATAATAAGAGGTGAGTGTGGCTGTTTGAGGAAATCTGCACAGCCTCTACTACCAGAAATGCTTCTTGTTTTTTTATCCATAGAATTTGGTAGGTCCCAGGTGTCCTCATCAGTGAGCATGCCCTCACACAGTAAAGTATACACAAATCCAGACACCAAAAAAAATGCCATCACTTCAAAATGTTAATGTCCTAAGAGACAAAACCTGACAACTTCTCTTCAGAGAGGCTATTTAAGATGCATGTCTGTAAAAATACATTGTAGTTATAGGTATTTTAGTCAATGAAATTGTATTAAGAGATATTCACAGGCACAGGAACTCATTTTATTTACAGTGTTAACACTTTTTCAGGCACGTTTTCATTGAATGTCAAATGAGTTAACCAAAAGTAATTTTTGGAGAGTGTTCAGGTGGACAATTTTATGTTGCCACCCTCTTTTGGAGAACAGTATACATGGTGCAGATGTGGGCTATTGCACTTAAATATCAAAAAGCTTTTTTAGGTATATTCTCTTTACTAGAAATGACATGGTATTATATATGTTCTTCCTCAATTAATTGACTAACTAAAATACAGTTGGGGTTTTGGGGTGTTTTGGGGTATTTTGGATTTTTGGGGGTATTTGGGGGTTTTTTGTAGTATTTTGGGGTTTTTTGGAGTTTGGAGTTTTTTTGTGTTTTTTGTATGTTTGTTTTGATTTTTGTTGTGTTGGGGTTTTTACTTTTAAGAGGTGAAGAGCCTCAGCCATGGTTAGCTTAGGAAATTTCTTTCTTTTTAAGTGCCTGCCTGTATTACAAAGCCATTCAAAAATCCCCAGATTTCAAACTGACAAGGAGATGAGACACAGACATGTTGAAGCCTGTTTTGCCAACTGCAGTCCCTCCTGTTACATGCCACTTCCTCAGCAATGCAGCTTTCCTCAGGATGCAGCACTACAGATCTTCAACACTACAACATTGGTCAAAAAAATCCTCTGAGGAATATTTTGATTCTCAGAAACCTGCAATTCACTTCTTTCTAGCAGTTCAATATAAGAAAAAAAGATTTAATAGTCTTTGGGATAAGGTGGAGTTTTTCTTCTTGTTTGGGTTTTTTTTCAGCACAGGTTGCCATGGAACTTGAGATAAATCTAAAAAGCCTGCTCCTAACAGCATATGAGGACAAAGGGCTATATTGTGACTATCTTCCCTGGTACTCCAAATTTAGTCATCTTCACTGTCATATTGTCTAGGTGATGGAGCAATTCAGTTCACTGCCACCCACCACTGCCAGACACTTTAAAAAAAATCCATGAAAAGATGTTATAACCATATGTAAATTAGACAAAAAAAGTGCTGTTTTAGCATAACATCTATAGTATATTGTATATTTTCTAGGTCTGTAATTGGAATTTTTGGGAGTTCAGGAAAGTAGATAATATTGAAAATATTTTTTGATCTTCAGAGGAAAGAGAAATAAAAAGAAAGCTGAAGTGTAAGTTAAGTGTAGGCAGGACCTAACACTTATGTATTCATTCTTTCTACTCAGCCTGATGAAATAAGAGAAAGTAAATTATACTTTTAGCATTCTTTTAAGCAACAAACAACAAATTATTAGAGAGCTAGTATCAGCAGAACTTTCACTATCAATGAGTAATTTAGTAGCTTACTCTAATACTGTTGAAACAACAACAACAAAACAACCAAGCCAGAGTATTGTAAGCCAGAATGTAGACAAAAAAAGAAAAATGAACCTGTATATTTTTACAGTTGTGCAGGGTGCCATTATAAGTCTTCTACACCACATATTTTTTATGTCCACAGAGGAGATTCAGGTAAAGCATGTCTGCTTAGCTGTAACATGCTGACATTGGTGCTGGGAGAGTGGAGAATAAAGACAGAGAATAGAAGAAAATTACGTGTTGGATTCACCTCATATAACACCATAGTTCTACAGTAATGAGTCCATCTAAACTGGTTGTCCCCTGTTAATAGAAAGTGAAAAGGGTCACACATTTGTAGGCACCATGTAAAATTTGGGTCTCATTTTCCAGCATGTCATGTTACATGACCCCCACCAGACTGACCAACACCATCTGAACAAAATGACGACAGGGAGCTGTACTAAGCAGTGACTCGCCAGGATATTTGCTGCCATCAGGTTAGAGCACAGTTTAAAACATAATAAGAGAAAAATGAGGTTCCACGGCGTTCAGAGGAAGCCTTGTAATGCTTTCACTATGCAGCTACCAACATCTCAGCAGCCACAGCACAGCATGGAGGATGGGAGTAATCAAAACCAATCCATGTGCTTGCAAATGCAGATCTTAGGTTCTCAGGGAATTTTCAGAGGAAAAATGCTTAACAAAATTGAAGGACTATTATTCCAGTTTGTAATGTTTTTAAATCATAAGCTTGAAAAACACATACAACTCAACAAGCATTGGCAGGTGCCACGTGTGATTTATGTTTAGATTTCACACTGTGCTTTAACTGTCACCTACTGAAATAATGTATCTGTTAAAAGCTCATTGATTTTATTTACCTTTCTGACAAGTGAGAATTCAGTGCTCCTTGCCACCCTGCAGGACAGTATTTGCATATAATCTTTTGTAGAATTTCATTTATTTTGATTTATGATAGTTATGAAATCATTGTATTGTTGATAGTAGCAAGATGACATCAGTCACCTGAAAAAGTCCAGACTTCTGATAAAAATGAGAAAACATTCATTCTGCACAAGGAATTTTATTTCAACTTGAGTCGTCTTCCCAAGGCAACCCACACAAATGTCCCAAAGATCTTGGGGTAAGTAAAGCCAACAAACATCAGGGCATAAGAATTATAGTAGCCTCTATTCAAAATCCCTAATACAAACTGAGCATATTAAAACACTGAAATTTAATTTAATCAAGCATTAGAGCATTTGTGTTGCACTATAATTGTCAGGAAGCAGCTGGTTGCTCCCTAGAGGATGCTGGCTGGAAGCTGAGTGGGATAACTGTGGTGGAGAAAGTCCCCAGCCATCCCAAGGTTCTCCAGGGGCTAAGTGGGCCAAGAGGAGAAGGAATTGTTCTGGGGTCAGCCCTGGTAGATGCCAGAGGCTGTGCAGCACTAGGAAGGAGGGCTGTGAAAGATTCGAATCAGCTCCAGGGAGGAACACCAATGTCAGACAGAGCCCTCAGGTGGCCTGGCAAGGGCCCCTGGACAGGAATGCTGGCCCATGGCTGGGCAGATCAGGACTATGGGGAGTCAGGACCAATGTCCTCTGGTGTCACCAGGACAGGGAATTATAGCCTTGGGGGGCTGGAATGGGGGCCTGGGCCATGGGAAGGAGGGGACACCCTGGGCTGGGCAGGGACATTAAATCCTGGCAGGGCCCTCAAGCCCCTGGCAATACCTAAGTACCATAGTACTATTTCTATTTATGAAAGATTGGTCAAGTCAAATGTGTCAAGAATAGATTCTATACATGTGGGAAATGCTAAAGAAAGATTTTTTTTCTGGCAGATGTCTGAGTAATACATTTCTCCTCTTCGTTACTGATTATATACTTTCTAGGATGTTGGATATTACAAACCTGCCAAGATTTAAAGGCTCATGTTTTCTAACTGGGGAGTAAGGAGGGAAGTTCATCTAGAGCAATGTCATTTATAAAATTGAGCTTTGAATGTTAAATTCCCAGGTTAAATATAAAATAGATTACCTTTTATTTTTTTTCCTCCACTCTCAGCCTTAAGCTGACAAATTCAGAAATTTCAGTCTGAATTGGCACTGTTTTCTTAAAGTATTTCTAAATAATTGTCAGTGACAACTCTTTTCTGCAAGTTTTCCTCACTTTCTATACCCAATCTGGCACCATGCGTGCCATGTAAGTATCCAATGTACAGATATATAGGGAAGAGCAGACTGTAAAAGTGGATTTGTGGGACACAAAGTTGTTGCTTTTCCTCAGTGCACTTAGACTCAACTGCAGCCGTGGTGAAGGTCAGAGGATCTGATCCATACAACCTGGGCAAACAGCACTGCTGTGCTTAACCAGAATAAATCTTTGTGCAGATGTTCACCCTCTATGTAGATATGGGGAAGAGGATGGTGTTATTAGAGCTTGTAACATTAATATTATGGTCTCAAGGAGCACTGAATTGTGGTGTTTCACAATGGTTTCTTCTTAGATAGCAAAGATGATACTTCACCCATAACTTTGAATATTTTGCAGCATACAGAGGAACTCAGGTTTTCTGGTTTAAAACCTGCAGAAGATGCTAGAGATTCTTGACTTTGGTTGATCACTGCAGTGGGGCTTTGGTTCATGCTTTGCAGGTCACCATTGAGGGTGGGATTAGAGCACAGCTGTGATGTGCTTTTGAGCAGAAACTGCCAAACACCTCAACACAGAATTGTTCTTCAAACCCACCTCTCACTCAGGCATGAAACACAAGTGTTTGTGTTCACACTAACCTATTTTTGCCTGTCTCACACAACACCTCACCAGATTTGAATGTGCACAGAGGTTTCACGCAGAAGGAGATTCTCCTTTGAAATAAATCAAATGACAAATTAACTTTGCCTGAGGAACCCCTTGCCACACTGAAGATTGCTAAAGCCCCACCTCTTCAGGAACCAAAGACTCTTTCTTGTCCTTCACCTCATGTGATGATAATTATATACCTGTCATCCTAGCTACTTCTTTTAGCATGCAACATCCACATTTTCAGCAACAACCTACCACTTAGTTCTCTTCCACTTTTTAAATACTGCTGACTGGTAGTTTTTAATTAAGCCTTGACAGTTGAAATTTGCATTCCAAAAGCCAGATGAAGGTGCTGGCATTGGATTTTCTAATATTTTAGAATGGGTTTGGATTGTCTGTTATTTTATCATGCAGAGCATTCTGATTGCACACAACCCTGCATGCATGCATGCATGCTTACCAAGACCTTCCAGGTTTCACAGACACTGTGCAAGGTTTAAGGCTACTTCCCTGAGAGCATTCTAAATTGGCATTTCATGCTTTAATGCTTAGTTAATGGAGTATAAACAAACATACTGAGTGATTTCTGTAGCTCTAAGAGGAATGTTGTTCTTGTCTGGTTCGTTATTCATTTGTACATGCCAGCTCACAGAATTGCTGTGAGCAGATAGACAAATAGCTAAGAGAAGTTTTATCAGTTTTGAGATTTAGAGAGAAATGACCCAGGGAAAGACCCAAAGAATAGATCACTACAACACTTAAAGAGCTACAGTATACTTTTCAGTTTTCTGTAAGAGGCTCTCAGTACCACTAGAAGTTCTTGACTTAAACATACATTTAGCTAAACAAATTTTTCATTCGTATCCATTGACTTCAATAGATTCTGTGCTTGACAGTGGTATAAGTCGAGTCATTTCTGATTAGGTTCTACAAGCTAAAGCTTTAAATCCACTCCAATTAATGCTTCTTTTGATGAAATGAGGCATATGCTGCGCTTCAAGCTAAGCCTCCAGCTTTTTAAGGATTTTCCATATAATTCCACTGATAATTAGTCACTGCAGGTATCTGTAGAACCAAACACCTTTTGCAACCTTTATGACCAGTAATAACAGAAAATTGCAATTATGTTAGAATCACAAGGATGGAGCTTACAAAGTCACCTCTTCTATCTTAGCATGAAATGTAGAGTTAAAAAGCACTTACCTTCAAATTCCTGGGCTGAGAGATGCTTTAAGAAATTGTAAATAACAACTTCATAGATTGCATTTCTGAAATTTCTTTTTTTTTTTTTAATCTCATGACCTATGGACTCACTTTCTTTTTCATTAATTATTTCCTATGGGTCCAGTGTGACATCTGAAGCACAACAACAACAGGATGACAGCTGAGGTCACACGTCCAAACCAAGAAGCAACTACTAGACACTTGTAAAAGAAATAACACAGCTTAGAAAAAATTTTCACCCTTTATATTACAAGCCTTATTTATATTCTTTATTTTCATAGTATCTTTGGATCAAAATCTGATATAATTTCTACTGTACTGTTTTCACAACACTAAACAATGTTGATTGGATCTTTTTCTTTCAAGACTTAAAAGAGCAGTACTCCAGTTGTCATCCCCCTGAAGCACATGGAGAACCATGCTGGAGCATATAATCAGGCTAGAGCCCATGGAAGGCCCCACTCTGGAGTAGCAGAATGTGTCCTGAAGAAAGCTGCAGCCATGGAGATTTCACATTGGAACAGGGTCCTGGTAGGAATTGCTGTCTGTGGAGGGGAGCCCATGCAGGAAGGAGCAGGTTTTCTGGCAAGACCTGCGACTCCATTGGGCACCCACATGGGAACAGTCTGTTTCTGAAGGAGTAAGCCCAGTGGAAAGGATCCATGCTGGGGCAGATCATGGAGGACTCTGTGTCATGGGAAGGACCTCATGATGGGACAGAGAAGGAATGTGAGGAGGAAAGAGTAGGAATGAATTGTTAGGAACTGAACTAAACCTCCATTCTCTTTGCACTGCTTGAAGGGGAGCAGATAGAAGACTCAAGAGTGAAATTAAGCCTGGGAAGAAGAAGGTTGGGGGAAGATGTTTATATTATTGTTTGGGTTTTATTTCTCATTATCCATGTCTGTTATTAATTGGCAATCAAATGAATTAATTTCCCTGAATTGAGTTAGTTTCACTTGTGCTGGTAATTGTTGAGCAACCCTCCTATTTTTATCTCAACCCATAAACTTTTCACAGTATTTTTTGTCCCCATGCAGCTGAGCAGAGAGTCCCAGAGGGAATTTAAAATTATTCTTCTGACCTAATAATTCTGAGCTTTGTCTCTGAAAAAGATCAAGTAAGTATTCTACAATATCACTATCCTTCTATGTTTATAATTCTTTTTGTCTTCATTAGGACACACAACACGGAACAAAAACAGTCTACATGAAGGTGTCCTGGAGACCGAATTGCCTTGGGTGTCATTACAAATCTCATTACCTCCTGCTGACTGAACACTCAGAACAGATGACTGAGTTATAACAATGTGTCCAGCTTAGTCACAGTTCATCCAAAGACAAGTTTGACTTTGACTAGGGAACTAGAAGTCATATTTAAATCTCCGATGACCTCTGTTCTGGATAAGATGGCCTTCCTAATTCACAAGAGTGAAAAAACCTCCCTCCAAAGCAGAAGAAAAATTTAAAATTAAGGAAGGGGATATAAAGCCAAGGGTTTAATATGCAGGCAGCACAGACCGTGTAGAAAGCTGCAGAGAGCCAAGATGAATTAGCCTCCCCAAGCATAAAAGAAAAAAAAAAAAAAAAAAAAAAAAAAAAAAAAAAAAAAAAAAAAAAAAAAAAAAAAAAAAACAGAAAAAGAAATGGCACCCTTCAAACAAATCCTTCCATGTAACAGAACCAGTCTTTGCAATGAAGATGGTGCCAAAAGCTTTCTCTTGGAGAAGCCTAGAGTTCACTGGGAGTTAAGCAACTATTCTCTTTGGATTATCTGATTCACTGTGTTTCAGGGTAATAGCAGAACCACTGACAACAATGAGGTAAGCACAGCAAGATGATCATACACTTTTTGACAGGGCACCCAGCTTCAACCATTCAGTAAAATGAGAAAGGGCTAAACACCATATCAGGAAGGAGCCTGGTTTGAATTTAGGGGAGGAGACCAGTCCAGATCTTGCCTTGTCTTCTACACATAGATTTTGACAGACACCATTTCCTCCAGATGAACAGGTAAGATTTGACTGCTAGCTATGACTTCACAGCTGGATGAGCTTTTTGTTCTTTTGAAACCAAGATCCAACACATATAAAGTAAGCATCATGAGTTTTGGGTCTCTTCAATGAGTCATCTAGGTTGGAGAAAGCAAAGGCCTTTAAAAGGTAAGTCTTAACAAAGATACTTCTCATCAGTCTTTTCTACACTTTATGACCTGAGACTCCTCTGCGTTCACCTATGTTTGGATTATGTATGAGACACAACCCTATATGTCCATAGCCCCCTCTATTCTTCTATGCTTTCCCTTCATGTTTAATATATCATTGGTCTCTTGCCTTTGAGTCCAGAGTTCCTAAAGAACAAGATGGGAACTACATTTGATGGAAAGAGCATCAAGATTCCTCTTTGCAAGTAACCAGAACTGTCAGATGGAACTGAGCTGTCAGTTGGAATTGTTGCCTAAGATTTAAGAAGATAAAAGTTAGAGATGCTGTGTCTTCTGTGAAGATATTTCTCTTTTTTAATAATATGTTTCTGGCTTTCTGAATCAAGAGTGAAGTGCTGAGAGTCCTGGGTGCTGCCACCATTTGATGTCATTGGGACAATCAGTACCTCACAGCTATGACTGGAGCGAGCTTCTGAAGACTTGCCGAGAATCTTTGATGGAAGTAAAACCTCTAAAAACTTTATTGCTGTTGACAGCTGATAGGAAGAGACTAAAGAAGGCTTTTGAGGACAACTGAGCTGGTAAGATTTTGATCCCTCAGGGCCTTCAACCCCTGGACACCAAAGATCATAATATATAACAATATATATTATATATTATATAATATCATAATATAAAGATCATGAGGAGCTGTGTGGGGAATAAAAAAGTAAAATATTGGGATGAGATTAGTCAAACCAGAGAGGCTTAAATGTATATGCCTGGCGAGGAGGAGACTAAGTGGAGAGTGGACACTTAGATTAAGAAGATCATAGGCACTAAACAGTTTCTTCTCTTAACGATGTTTCATATCAGAAAGACAATAGGACAGAAGATTAAATGAAAGGGCAGTCCATGTAGGAGAAACAGAGAGAACAAGAACTATATGCAGCCTACAGCATCCTTTAAGAATCTACTCCCAAATTAAATCTTAAAGTCACCTCTATGTCCATATTTTTTAAGGAAGTATTTACTGCTTAATTATGCAGTAATTTAATATAATAAAATAGATAACAAAAGGTCATATTTCAAGATGCAAACAACTCAGCCATGATGGTCATTTAAAGGATAGGTTTTTTCTGCCCCTGCACCAGGTGTATTACTCCACAATAGCTTAGATATTTTACTAGAGAACTTTTCTTTTTTTAAAGCCAAAAGTTCATCATTGTCAGAAACGTGATATGGATATAGACAGACCAATGGCTTAACCTGGCATGACAGTTTTTAGGAACCAGTGCCTGATCTCTGTGAATGTAGGAAAAGTACACAGCAGGAAGGTTTAGAGCTGGCTTCTCCTATAAAACCTGCAGTATGGTAGAGAAAAACAGAAATAGGTACAAGTGGGTGTAAATTCACTGAAATCTATTTCCAGGTGCTGAGGATCTAACCTGTTATATTTCAAATACCATAGCGGGTTTTTTATTCCCCATGTATTCTTTACCTGTCGAACATGCATAATGGTGGGATAATTTATTTTGTAAATGTGACAATCAACGTCTTCTCCATACTTTTTAGAGGATTAAAAGCAGGAGCTAGAGGCACCAGCATCACTGTCACATTTCCCAACAAGTCAGTCAAAGATGGCAGCATTCTTTATTGACATAGCTCAGCTTTTAGATTCATCCTCCACATGCAATATTGAAAATGCTTGTAGCATCCTCAGCAGTGTCGTATCACTGTTCAGTCCCAGGATATATTTAAAACTCCTTATTTTTCTGGGAAAGGTGAAACAGTAACTAAAAATAAAACCCTTTACAAAATTCATCCTCTGAACTACCAGTCAATTGGAAAACTTTTGGCAAATCGTATTAACAAAAAAATGCTTTTCCCGTAAGTAAAGTTGCTGCTGGGAGTTCTAGAGATCGCCTAAGTATTAATACATTAACAAGGAGATAATTAACTTAATGGAAGAGCTTTGCTTCTCAGAGTTAACTCATGAAAACTATTGTAGTTTCTCATGAAAACACTATTTATGTATTGGACTAGGACTGAAATTCTCAGGTACTTTGAAGAAGATTAATTGAAAATACAGACACTTGAGTTTGAGTTTCATAGGGAAAAAATACATAATGAAAAATATTTTTAAATTTTCATAAAAGAAAAATTCCCATTCACTTAGTTTTACCATTGTTTATTTCTGCTTAAGGTAACCACTGGCATATTTCTTTCACAGCATTTTCTCTATTCTCTCTTATTTGATTTTTTGTCTTAGAAAGGCAAGAGGGTATTTGAAAATTATTTTCCCTTGCTTATTTTAACAACTTAACATTGGTTTTCTTTTATTTTGGTTTTCAATATAAAAATTAAGTAAAATACAAAATTCTTTGTTATGATTTAAAGGACTAAAAAATTAAAATTAAAACGTAATTAATTTTTATATAGTTTTCTTCATTTGGTTTGTGTTTTTGGCATGGCAGAAATATTTTGATAAACATTTGCATGTCTATTCTCCACAACACTTTCTGAGAAACATACCATCTTTCCCAGAAGACTGAGTATCTGAAAATTAATGAAAATTCCAATCCTTAGTTGCTTTGACCAAGACACAGTAACATACTCCCTAAATCACTATGTAGGAACAGTCATCTTGGAATCAAAAGGAGATGCGGATTAGAATGAGGATGAGATCAATTTACCAATGTATTGATCTCATTGGTTATTCTGAAAAGAAACATCAATAATGGATGAGGCTTCATTCATCCTTAGAGTGAATCTATTACCAATATTGACAAGTATAGTTCAGGGCCTTGAGTCCAGGCCCACCATCTTACAGTTGAGGCAAACATCTGCTATGGCTGCTTTGAAAACGATTTTTGAGAGAACAAGGTAATCAGCCAGGAGTAAAATTAGTTCATCCAGGGGAAACCACAGTATCTTGTCCATCTCTACCAACCTAGGGAAGGAAACTGATTTCACCCATGAATGACTCTTCGACTGTTTTCTCATAGTCTGAAAGAACATTGTTTCTAATCCTCAGTGGAAGGGGAGATCTTCTTAAATGCATTAACTGTGGATAGTAGCCTTTGGCTGATTCCCAGTACACTCATTTTGCTTTCCTGCAGGATGGTCACAACTGCACCTCATCTAAACCTTTATATTCTCTGGCAGACATTCCCAGACAGGCATGGGAAGTGCTGCCAGGAGAATCTCAAATTCATTGCCAGTTTAAACATTGACTTTATGAGTTCCCTGATGCTTCCTCATCACCCACAAACAGGACAAAACTGAAATAAATTGAAGAACTGAAAGCAAGGTGTAATGTCCCAATCTACAACAGAATATTTAATTGCTAACTTTCAAAATGCTTCTAAAGAGAGTCAGAATTATCAGCACCATTTTAAGTATTGAGAAACTAAGGCATGAAGATGTGATTTGCACAAATTCAGCTCATACAGAAAGCAGTCTCACATTTACTGAGTCCTAGCCCTCTATGATTAAATTAATTTAGAGAATCCCAGAAATATTTGGATTTAGAGTCCCAAACTGTGATATAACAATGGGAGAGGAAAAAA
>WEIU01008872.1:47906-66784 GCA_013389925.1 Aegithalos caudatus
AAAAAAAAAAAAAAGGAATAGTAGCATTGAAGCAACCTTCCTAACATATAAGGAAGCCAGTTTGTCAGAAAGGAAAGGTCAAGATGCTTCCTCACCCACTAAGTTAAGAAATTAGGTTCACCTTAGTATATTGGAGCCATTGGCTACCTGCTGAATTTGACAGTAAATCAGGCAAGTGCCACTGATTTATAGTATAAACATGGCTGTGCACTCAGTAGTGACCTCCATTCACCTCCAGTCNGAGGGAGGAAGAGTGTCTGAAAATTTAGCTTTGATCCACCCTGCCAGAGCATCACCTGTAGTGACAAGCAAGAGTCCAAATCATCCAGAAAACACCAGAAAGAATTAATGGGAATGAGCACTAGCTTAGTCCAGTCATTGTCTTCTCTAATCTAGATCATGAAGCAATTTTTTATCCACTATGAAACAAGTTTTAGGGTGTTTTTTCTGCCTCCCAGTGCTGTCTATGCATCCAGCTGGTGATTATTGACTGTCTTTTGAAAACAGAAATAGAGAGACATGAGCAATGCATAAACAGGCTGATGCTCAGAACAGATGATCCTTTCTTACAGTAAGTCCAAGCTAATAAACCATTCTGGATGATGGGACTAGCTCACCCAACACCTTAAAAAGACTTACTATTTCCTTTGCACATTTCACTGCAAATTCAGTGTTACCACTGTTTAAGAAGTTGGTAGCTGGGTTGAAAATGGCACTGGCATCCTGATGGACACCATGCTAAACATGAAGCAGGGTCATGCCTCGATATATGTGAAAAGTCCTGACACACTGGACTGTATTACTATGAGGGTGGCCACAAGACTGAGGACAGTGACAATTTTTCTTTAATCCAGCACTTGTTATGCTACCTCCAGAATACTCCACCCAGTTTTCAGCAGTCCAAATAAGATGTTTGCAAATTGGAGGTAGTTCAGGGGAGGGTACTGAGAGTGTGGGGACTGAAGTGCATGTCGTGCACTAAGAGGCTTGGAGACCTGGGCTAAGTGAGCCCGGAGCCGAGAAGACTTTGGGGGAACCTGCTGTTTGGAAGAACTTGGCTAGAAAAATTCTGTACTTGGAGATTTTCAGGACCTGGCTGGACAAGGTTTTGAGCAACGTGCTTGGAATTGCGCAGACGTTTGAGTAAAAGATATCCTAAAGTATCTTCTAAATTGAATAAATTTTATTAATCTATAAAACAAATTTATGCTTTAATAGGTGAGGCTCTATGTGTATGATGAATGGGCTTAGTGGTCAGTTCTGCCACAGCTTTCTTGTGCAGACAAGTTATTTAACCAAAAGTCCTGAATGAGATTTGAACATCTAACTCTTCTTACTTTCCTCCTTTCTGGAGGTAAGCATTTAAGAGTTAGAAACACAAATATATTTGTGGAACTATTTGTTCCATTCTTTAAAGTTCTAAAGTTGTAATGACAAACTACTCCAGAAGATCATGGTGATGGTAAATTGATTGATACTTTTACTACAGTGCTGGAAAAAGTCAAAGGATCTTGATAATAACAGTAAAGTTCAGTAAGCATTGCTATGTGGCAGGGCTGCTGATAAATGAATAAATCATGCAGCCTATAATTAAAATGTAAAGAAAAACCTTCAACCTTCAATGTGTCTACATCACAGGTCATAGACTATCAGCAAATAAAACACCCACTAGATTTTCCATATTTTGGGTGAATACCCAACCAGTTTTGTTTCAAGGTGAAGAAGAACTAGCAGCTATTTCTGGTTATCAGGAAGGTCTGACAAAACTGATTTCAAGGGAAAAGAAAGCAATCCCTGTATTACAGTTAAACCAAACAAACCCTGAAAGCTGAGAAGTTGAGACATCAAACCTGTTTGTTTGACAGAGAGAAAAACAGGTGATAAAGCAATGAAGTTAAGACTTAAATGTGAAATATGCTCAGAATTTTGAACTGTGGGTTGAACCCAAATTCTTAGCAGACAGTGCAGCAATTTAGTATTTAGTATAGTATTTAGTTCTGAGTGTTACTTTGCTGTTTTTAGTTATCTAGCCCAGTTTTGCAGTGTGAACCTCTCATTTCACCATCAAGATCTAAGCCCTGACATCTTGGGACACAGCAGACAGAGTACATAAAACATCATATCCTCTGCAACCCCTCAAAATGTGCCAGTGCTCTTCCCTGCCATCTTGTCTGGTTTGAAATTAACTGAGAAAACTTGACGTGTTTTCTCATTGCCAAGGGAACCTCATATCTAAGTTATTTGTACCTAACAAACTGAACTACAGCTGAATATTTATAGATCTTAAAGAGGATCCAATTTTTGAGGCTTCAAAAATATTCAGAAATATGCTTCAGACAAAATAATCCTGAGCATGGGTCACATAGCTGGTGCCTGACTTTTATATTTGTTTAGGTTTTGGAGGTTTTTTTTAAACAAATCATACAACTGCAGTTCCAATAGGGAGATGACTGATTAATAGGCTTGGCAAAATTATAACACTACAAAACAGCTACAGACAGGACAGGAGTTGTTAAAACACCAAGAGAGGTTTCCAGTATAGCCTCTTCTTTTTAGCTAGGGCAACATTACCCTCATTTATTCTTGAAAGGTCCTTGACACTGATTAAGTTGTCCACCATGTTTATATCATTTTCCTAACTGGATATTTCTGACCATGTGTCAAAAGGCAAAAAATCTTTGTTTTTATTTCTATCCTTATTTCTCAGCAATGCCTTTCTTACAGTGTTAAGTCCTTCCCTGGCTATTCACCAATGCTAAAGTGATCACGTCCATATATGGAAAAGCTTTCACTACAGAAGAGTCAGTAGCACATTCTCATTTTCTACCTTTTCTGAATGCCTTCAGATAAACCAGAACTTGTTTTGCCTATGCCTAGAGTTAGAAGTTTAAGCATTGTCATCGCTTCTTAACAGCAAAATTTAAGTGGTAGGTACTTCTGAAAGCAAAACCAGATGTGTTTGAACACATCTGTGAAGAATCAGCATTTATCTGTGAATTCTGCATGCACAACAATTTATCCCACAAAGCCATCTCAGCTGAATTTCCTAGAAGAATAGCCTGTAAAATAGATGAACTCATATATCTTCTTAGGTGTGATGTCTTTTTTTTCGGCAGGAGAAGCAGACTCTTTTCTAACAGCAAGGTAAGATACTGCTTGAACTCATGTCTGGCTATTTTTCATTCTCATCCTAGTTACAGTAGTAAAAGCCTTGATGGTATTTCTTTTAAAACCCATGACAAAATAAAGGAGACGATATTTTATTTAGATCAGCCTGTGCAGTCTTAATTAAGTTTAATTTTAATTTATTGGGTTTTCTTACATACAAACAAGAATATATAAAACTAAAAGAGTTAAGAAAGAAAAAAAAAAAAAAAATACTATGGGAGCATGTGGCTGCCATTTGGTCCAGAAGATACCTGAGTTTTTTTTCACTGTAAGTAACTTCAGACAATCAAAATGGGTTGTTTTCCATGCCATGTGGAAAAGTGAAAAACATAATTGCAGGACCTTCAACAGAGCTTTCGATAGCAAGGCTCACTCTGCAGACCGTATCACTCCAAATGAAAAGCTGCCATCTCTCTATGCTTTACAGTTTGAGAGCCAAGCTGAATATGAAGCGGCACAGGCAACTATGTCTAGAATTAAACTTCTTTCACGCTTTGCATCATGAGAATTTGTATTCTAACTGCCAAGTTTTAACACTAAAAGCTTAAATTTTCATGCTGAGATTCTGCCATAGGTTAAATAATTTTGAATTTTTAACTGAAATAGGCAAGCTATATCCAAGTGCAAAGTATATTTTCCCCAAAATCAAAGGAATAAAAAAATGCATTTGTCCTGTGACCACTCCACACGCTTCTGGAACTTTGACTTAAAGCATCAAGAATCTGAAATTTTATGTGAAAGGGAAGGAAAGCCACAGTATCAGAGATATACTCATGGTTTATCCTACTTAAAATGAAAGTCAAGAAACCAGCAAGCAAACTGCCCTAGGTTTCTGCCTTCAAAAGAATTCCAGACTGGGTTTTGGTTCAGTTTGACAGATGCATTCTCCACAGACTGTAACTCCTCTGACCAGGTTCCCAGTGCTTCCAGCTTCTTCCTAACATTAGGTTTTACACACACCAGACATGGCCCTCCTTTGGGAGATGAACAAGAAATTTTCAAGCAGTTTTGTCCTCAGGCAGCATGCCATTTAAATGGGACATTTTCTAAGGGAAATTAGGAAACTCTATATATATGTAGTATAAGTACTAAAAGTGTTAGGACATTTAAAAGTAAAGAGATTGTAGGACTGGTACTGGTTTTTCAAATTGCCATTCAACCCCAATGCGTAAATGTATCATGGTAAGAGGGATTATTCAGTCATGGTTTCCAGCAATATTATTCATCTGACTTTATGTTAACTGCCTCATATATAGATTACAAGGGGAAATATAATTCTTTAATGAACAGGAAGAGATTGGGGTCACCATGGGCAACTCATCCCATACCATAACAAACAAAGGTATTTATATTAGTAAATAGGTAAATCAGACACTTCTGAAGAGCATTGAGTCTAGGAAGCAAGAGGTCTAGTCCTTTCAGAACCATTCAACCTGATGGGACTGAACTAATGTTGCTCAATACATCATAATGTATACTAATGTCAAGGAATATCCCAGAATAAAATGTTGCTATTCATCCTATAAATGTAGGTATGCCAGAATTTGGCATACCTATGTGACCCTGGTGAGCTCAGAAAAACAGAAAGTAAGACAAGTTTTATAGGTTTATAGAAAGGATTATAAACTTTCACCTTTCTCCCCAGTGAAGGAGTTTTTCACAGGATCACAGAATGGGTAAGGTTGGAAGGGGCCATTGGAGGTAATGTAGTCCTATGTCCCTGCTCAAGCATGTCCCCTAGAGCAGGTTACTCCGATTTGTGTCCAGATGGCTTTTGAATAACTCCAGGACAGGAGACTCCATAGCATCTCTGGGGAGCCTCTTCTAAAGTTTAATGACCCACACAGTAAAGTTCTTCCTCATGTTCAAATAGAACTTCCTGTGTTCCAGTTTGTGCCCATTGCTTCTTGTCCTATTGCTTGGCACCACTGAGAAGAGCCTGTATCCACTCTCTTGGCATCCCTTTTAGACAATTATTTACCAATGTATATACTTCTGTGTCATGTATGTAAGAACCCATCTCAATTTTAATCCAGGTCAAACAGCCCTGCTCCTTTGGCCTTTCCACAATAGAGATTCTTCAGTCCTTTAATCATCTTTGAAGGCCACTTTTCATCTCAGTAGACAGCTGAAGTTAGAAATTTAAGAATAAGTAGGGAGAATCTTTATAAATACAGTATCTTATAGGATTAAATGAAGTGAGGTAAATTACTTTTTGAGACCTCGGGTCAGTTCAGGGCCCAAGCCTATATATGGAAAGGATTTAGGCATACTGTAAGCTACCCCCAGTCATTACTAGTTAGCCATACTGACTCCCTGAGAGTGGGATGTTAAGCATACTGATTTCCTCATACATCAAGGATTTTATTCCTTTTCTAAGTCTCTGTTCTTAAACACTCTTCCCGTATTTTGCATGGAGATGTGATAAGTGGAAATTCTTTCTGAAAGATTTTTTAGAATTCCATTGCAATCCCTTTGTGCTGTTGAAGCAGTAATGTCTCAAGCTCTTCTGGAACATGCAGGAAATGCCAGTCTAGATACAAATGTCTGCGTATCTCAATAGAAAGAGATCTCAAAGCTCCAGTACCAAACACCTGCAAACAAATGTGATTTATTTTAAAACCTTAATCCTAGCCTACAGAACGGAAATACCTAGTGAAGAAGTGCAGAGTCTGGAAAGTCTGAGATGTTTGTACCAGCCAGCCAGAGGAGGAGGGAAAATAAAGTATTTAAACTGAGCCTGAAATTGACAGGTGAGTTAAAATACCCTTCTGTTTTCCTTATGACCTATGAAAGTCTCAAATCCCTTTTTGGGAACCTTTATCTCACAGAGGTTTCCACAACTGCATTATTTTTTTTTCCCTGGGATAAATAATATTGAGCAGACAAAAGGACCATTTCAAAGTCTGGGTTTTTGTGTGTGTCCTCTGTGAAGTAAAGAGATAAGGTCAAATATTTCCTATGTCTAAGAAGTTTAAGATATTGATATATCATTTTACTTAGTGGAATCTCTACTTCCCACACTAAGAAAGTTGCAAGAAGACTTTTCATCTTCTGTCTCAATTGCCTGAAAGAAAAGCATATGTTCATTTGTTTAAATATATGGATTTCACAAGTTATATTTATGCATTTCTGGCAGTTCTGTAAAGAGGCTTACCATTTCTCTGCATTTTGCTTCTTTGCTTTTCTACTCTGAAGAAAAATAATATTAAGAAGAGCTCTTTTTTGAGAAGAAGAATTTTTAAAAAGTGTCTGTTACTTCCTAAACAAATGCCAATGTTGTGTAATCATTCCATGGAATCGAAACAAAGTTATTTATTTTTTCACTGTGTTAAGTGCAAATGAACCCATATTTAAATAGTGCTGCTTTTCTTTCACACAAAGAAAGACACAAAATTTCACAAAAAACTTCTCTAGTGTCTGGACATTCTATATCCAGTCTAATAAATCAAATAGAACCTGTGCATAAATTTAAATGTTTGCCCATGATTATTCCCAAATAATCCAGTTTAAAGAAAAATTCTTAGCACAGTGTATTCCACAGTTTTGTCTAAGATGTCTTTCCCCAATAATTATAAAATCATTGAATGGCTTGGGTTGGAAGGGATCTCAAAGGAAATTTAACTCCATTCTCCTTGCTGTGGGCAGGGACACCACCACTAGACCAGGTTGCTCAAAGCCCTATCCAAGATGGCCTTGAATATGTCTGGGGATGGGGGTATCCACAGGGTCTCTGGAAAACCTGTGCCAGCACCTCACTAGCCACACAGTAAAGAATCATCCTAAAACCTAATGAAAACCTCTCCTCGTTTAGTTAAAGACCATTCCCCCTTGTCTATCACTGTCTATGTATGTAAAAAGTCAGTCTCTCCTCTTTTTATACTCCCTTTTAAGAACTGGAAAGACACAATGAGACCTCACCAAAGCCTTGTCTTCTCCAGGCTGAACAACCCCAACTCTACCTTTCCCCCTAGGAGAGGTCCCTCTAATCATCTTTGTGTTGCTTCTCTGGATTCACTCCAACAAGTCCATGTCATTTTTGAGGATCCCAAAGATGGATGCAGCACTGCAGGTGGGGATATGGGGTCTGCATGAAGGCAGAGTAGAGGGTGAGAATCCCCTCCCTCAACCTGCTGGAACTGTAGAGCCAACACTTTTTTTGGCCTCTCTCCAATAAATCTTGCTATCAGTCACTCAAGAAATAAAAAAGGTATAATATCTATTTTGAATCTCAGCAAGCTCTTTTTTTATAATGAGTCTGGCATATGGAGCTAGCATAGAAATACAGGTATAGTCCCAAATACACCACATTCTCAGTGTCAAGAAGCCATTGAAGGGACACTGTGAAAAGTGCCTGGTTACTTGTCAGTTTCAGGGTAAAAAATGCTTTTTTCAACAATAGGAACTGGACAATAAGTCAGTGTCTTGTTCTGGGATTCCCTGTGACTTTGAAAATTTATATGCTATACTCTGGGATTAATGTCATTCAATCAACAAACCTGTCTGCATGAATTAACTGTGGTCAGAGTGCACTCTCCAGAGCTTTGGGACCCTGCATACCCAAACATACTCATGCACTGGCATTCCAGTAAGCACACTGCAGCAGGGAGGCCTGTCCTTTGGAGAGCTGGAGCCAGCATAGTGACTAGGAGCCAGGGCTTGCCAAGCTTGGATGTAGACTGGAAACTGCTTTTTCAGTGCAGCAGGGTATTTGGACCAGATTTTTGTCAGCAACAAAGAGCCCCTCGTCTTAGCTCTTTCAGTTTTTTTATTTTGAAGGAACAATATGCACCTCACTGCAGTGAGTTTAATGTAATTGCAACTTTGTTTATTTTTAGGGTAAAATTCAACAAAGGAAAATTGTGTTCCATACATATGAAACACTGAGAGAATAATGTATTAACAGGGAGGGAGCTTAAGTACTCTACAGCTTTGGCAACGTGACATAAAAAGAGCTGAGTCTCAAAAGGAGCTGAGAAATATTCTTAAGGGAAAACGTTTTTTTCACAGACCCCTGTCTCTCTTGGCACAAAACCAGTATGTTCTAATTACTGAAAGTATGGAAGTGCAGTCACACTTCAATGTCAGGACTGAAAGGGGCTAAAGAAACTCCAGTGGAAAGTGAATCAGATTTCTTCCAGGTGCTGCAGAGCATAAGTTTTCTGTTTTGTTTCCAGATTTAATTCATGATTTTGCTTTTGGTTTCACTCTGAATTTTTGAAAAAAAAAAAAAAAAAGCGTGCTCATCTCTGACAGTCAAAAATATCCCATAGGGCAAACACTCCAAGACAATGTATTTGTTTCTCTGATGGATCTACTCATCAGTTTTTTATGCATCTTGGTCTATTTTTCTCCCTCCTGTTTTTCTGTTTTGTTCCCTCAAACTAGCCTTAGAAGTTTGATCCTAAAAATCATGTAGGATTTTAACGACACCTGAAAAGTGCAGAGAATTGCCACAAGGTAATTGCCACAGGCAAAGGGGCATTGCCCTTTCAGAATGAATGCAGGGAGCAGAAGTGCTTCAGTAGTAACATTTTCAGAACTAGATGTGATTCGTAAAGTATTCTACATGTTAAATGCTCCTTATAGAAATTAAATGGATACCTCTAAAAAATAGGCCCATAAAAAAGGTCCACGACAAGGAGAGGAGATACTGAGGTTGTGTGTATTCACCACATTTTATTCTCATGCCAGATTTTTCACGTGAACTCACCACTGGAAAGGTGACATTGACAGCCACTGAATGAACTCAGAATTTTTTCTGTACAGACCAAATACAGAACACCTGTGCTAAATCACTGTGCTGATTCACTGTGATCATTCAAAAGCTCAAGAGCCCTCAATATGTCTCTCTCCTCATCTGTAGTGAGGTGGTGATGGTGAGCAAGTGGCTTTACTATGAAACATGAAAGATTGCTTGTTCAGATGCTCCTAAAAGGGGTTTTATTCTATTTCATTTTCATGGCAGCTTTTGCCAAGAACACCTGGGATACTCCACTTGTCTCTCATATATAATTTATTTTTGCATCAATTTTTGACACCCTTGAAAGAGGAAAAGAGCTGCTACTGGCATAATCATACGTCATAGTTCCAAGTCTAAATGTTGATGGTGTTCCCACAACAGAATTAATTCATCTTTTCCCCAGTGCCACTTCCTAAAGTAAATTCCTCTGGATTTGCACTCATACTCTGGAGCTCTGAGCTGCCATGTACAAGGACTAAAGTCTTATTTCAGCTAACTGATCTATAAAGGTCTGTTTTCAAACTGAGAATGTGAACTTCAAACTGAAAGGTGGAGTTCACTTAGGCCTCACAACACACTTGTACCAAGACCTAAAGCAAATACATATAAATTTTATACCACCCATGATGGAAAGAACATGCCTCTACATAGAGTAGCGGTTTTCAATCTTTTTTTCCTCTACTTTGAGAAACCTTCATAATTTTGAAAATACCAAATTTGTGTTGTCTGCCAATTGTCTTCAACTATTTTTTAATACTTGTATTGCAATTACTCCACACCTCAACAAAATAGGAAATTGAAAGCCAACATTTTGTTGTACTTCAAAATTTTAATTTCTTCAGTCCAGGAAGAAATACAGATTTTTAACAGGTAATATCCTCCGTAAAACTGGATTCAGCTTTGAAGTGCATATGTCCCAGGATTTTGGACAGTAAAATTTTCAATACCAGCACAGACAGAGATTCTGCAACTTTTCTGTGCAGCTTCTTCCAGAGTTTAACTATCCTCACAGTAAAAATGTTTTTTCCTGTTGTTCAGATGGAGTGTCCTATGCTTAAATTTGTGCCCTTGGACATATGTGTCTCATTAGCAGTCAATGTGGAGAAGAATCTGGATTCCAATTCATTTTTTTCCCGTCAGATATTTTAAAATCTTACCTTATTTTTAAGATTCCCCTGAGCTTTCTATTCTTCAGATCTAAAAGGCTGTTGTCTTCTTCACCAGGAGGGTAGCTTACAGGTTCAAAGTCAGCTTGCTGACTACCAGCATCTCAAGATTCTCCTCTGCAGAACATCCTTCCAGCCAGTCAGCCCATTACTCCAGCCCATCCAGAACCTTCTGAATTGCAGCACGCCCATATGGTATATTAGCCACAAAATAATGTTGGACTTACATTTTTTGATATTGGAGACACATCCCATATTTTCCAAGAACAAAGGAATCTACAGGTCTGACCAGTCTACAGGTACAAATATCATGGACTCTATAATCAGACCTCAAGCCAAGGTAGTACCTGCCATTAGGTCTTTTAATTGTCCTCCTCTTTATTTATTTGTCAGTCTATCTATCTATCTATCTATCTATCTATCTATCATTTGTTTATTATCCCCTGCATTATATATTTATTTTTGCTGAGATCTGACACTTTGTCTATAATAGGGACACCTATGAATGGAAATCTTGGTCCCACTGACAGCTATGACGAAATTCAAAATAAATTCTGCAGTTCTCCTATCCAGTCCCACAGCATTAAAGCACTTTTTTCGTGCTCTATTGGCATTGCTATACTGCACCTGACATGGTGGAATCTCAAGTCCCTGACCTGTGTGTGGATAAATTAATTCTAAAGCTGTTTTTGTAAAAGTGCAATGAACTGAAAACAAAAGACCCAAGAGTTTTTGGAGGCAGACAGTGGAAACAAAAATTCTGTCTTATGCCCTCAGGAAAACAAGAATCAGAATTTCAAGAGCATGCTTTGAAGAGACAACAATTACAGTAAGTGTGCTGGTTTGAAAGTAAAACCAGGGAGAGGCACTAAGTCAGAAAATACAATTAATAGGAGAAATAAAAGTGAAATAAAATAAATTAAAATTATACAACCTGACACCCTGTTAGTTAGGGTGGTGGTAGCAGTCTGGATGAAGTGGTCTTGTTGAAGCAGTGATCCCGTAGAAAAGGTCTGGTAGCTCTGGTCCTCCAGGAGTCCAGCAGGACCGGTGCCCTCTGTGCTGTCCCAGATTATATCCAGGTGGGAATGCTTGGCTCCTCCCCCTGGGTGGAGCATCTCACAATGGGCTGATATCATTCTATGAGTCACACAATGGGTCCTTGATTGCCCATTAACAGAGATAACTCCCAGAGGGAGTTACCTGTGAGTCATGTGGCAAGGCGTTGATGGCCCATTAACAGAAGATAGCCCAGAGGGAGGGAGCAAGGGAAAACACTGCCCCACCTGGTTCCAACAGCTCCTGAGGGTGGTGATAGAATACATACTTTGGGCACATCTTACATTGTAACCTAGGACAGTAAGATACAATTTTTATTTTTTTTTTTTACTTTACCTATGAACAATTCTTTGCTGATAAATCAAGTTAGGAGGTGATGAGCCGACTTAATGGAAAGTGACACTCCAGGAACCACACCATGTGCCTGAGAGCATTGTACAAGCACTTCTGGAACTCTGGCAGGCTTACTGTCTTGACCACTTACCTGAGCAGCTTGTTCCAGTGCCCAACCACCCTTTTCCTAATATCCAGCCTAAACCTTCCCTGACACAGTTTTATGCCATTTGTGGGATGAATAACTATGTGGAAATATGACTCTCTCCTTTGGGTATAGCAATAAGATGTACAGGTAGCTCAGACCAGACACCTACATTTTAGAAATTGGAAGAGAGTTGAACATGATCTAGAGTGATAGCAGAACAGTCTCATTGGTTTGGGGTTTTTTTGCAATAGACCTTCAAAAAAAGAAATACTGGTCAGTATTTGAATGCATGGCTTTTGGGGATCACAGGAGCTGCTTCAAAACAAATTAGTGTTAAAAACACTCTTCATGAATTGTCACTGATACACCATACCCAATTGTTAGATGATAGATACTCTGTTTAAGATGAACAATTAAACACACCCAATGAGGCACTGCTTGCTTAACATCGCTGCTCTGTTGTTACAGCCTGCTACACTTCAAGGTTAGGCTTCTTCACAGCATATGTCCTGCAGTAAGATCTGTGATCCAAGAGGAGATAGAAAACTGTAGACTCAACAAGAGGCATTTTTTTTGATATTACTAGAGGAAGAAATATTGGTTTTCTTGGGAAACCATCTCACAGATCCACTGATCTCTGGAGTCTGTATCACTGAAGATTTTAACTGATCACATTTGTAAGATATTTATTTCCTGCCCAGCTCCTTCAGAAATACAGCTGCTGTTGGACACATGCCCATCACAGGCCCCAGTGACATCTGTATCAATTAGTAGTGCTTTTACAAGCATTAACTCCAGCCTGAACTTTGAAATTTCGGAAATCTGTTGTGCCTACAGGGTAATAAAAGACCAACCTTCTCCAAAATAGTGTCTGTTCATCTCAGTTGTTAAAATCCCATTGCCTCTTGTCTCAGACAGGAAAGAGAGTGTCTGGGAAATGAGAGGAATATCATTAAGACAAAAGAAAACCTTTGGACTTTGATTTCTCTTTTCTCCCTCCTCAAATTGGTTAACAGTTAGAAGTGGGGTTTGCAAGACTTTTTCCAGTTTCTATGGCTCAAAGAAATCCTCCCAGAAATGTCTCTCAGCTATTAATGCCTGAAATTCCCTCTTGTATAAAATTGTATAAAATTAATATAGGCTGTAGCTCTTTCCAAAATGTGTTCATCCAAGATTTAAGCTTTCAAAATGATTATAAGGTCGTATGGGGTTGTTCTTCAGCTTCTGGCTCTGAAAACCAGAAATGCTGCTGTATAATTGAGAAAAAAAATCAGATGTTCCAATATATAAACCCCAGGCACACGTCTGTCTTTGAATAAAATATCAAAGATCTCAGAATAAAATCTCTTAATAATTTAACCATCAACCCAGAGTTCTTTCACTGTTGATATCTACCAAAAACAGATAAGGTCAAGATAAATGTTCAGATACACCTTTGTACCCACTGATATTAAAGCCACATATATGGATATAAACAATGTTTAGTGAGATCTCTACCTCAGATCTTGACTGATGGCATTTAACACAGTGGAATATGGTTATCTGGAATTAAAAACAGCGTAGGTCACTGAGCAAACCACTGATCTGGAAATGGGAAAATGTGGGCTGTATTCCCAGGCCTGTCACCAGCCTATTGCTCAGCCATCATCAATTAATGTTTTCCTTCTTGCCCCTTACACAATTTCTCTATTTAGCTGGTAGAATGGAATCAAAGAGAGGACTTCTGTACTTATGGGTGAAGGCTGCTTCCTCAGCCAGTGCTACTCTGTCTAACATAAAATGGACAAGAAGTCCTGGAGAAAGGGGATAGGCAATGGCACTGATCAGTGGAGCTCTGGATCCTTCTTCAGCTCAGTCTCCTGTGCTGGGCCTATTGCTGGCAACGTGGTTGTTCAGCCTCAGAAGAGGAGTAAGAAAAATTTTATCTCCTATCCAAACCTGCTACCAGAACCACTTCATGCACAGATACCTCACTGCAAGGCTATTACATGGCTCTGTGTAGTAGCACCCTACCAGCCACTTAGCAGTTACAGAAAACACAACTTCAGATACTTAATACCAAATCCATTTCTTATTTTCCCAAGCCAAGGAACATTTTCAGGCTCTGAAACTCAATTACTCCAGCAGCATGAAAATAATTTTATATTTTGCTTAAAGAAAATGTCGTAACCTAGAAATCTAATTTCATGCACTTTCTTTTGGGTATTTCCTATTGGATCATAGAGTTAAATAATCCAATATATTTGTTTTGGTGTTTCCCTTCCACTGTCCTTATGAAGATACAGGCAGTAAATAAATCAGATGTATGGAACAATCTCACCAACAGTTTTAACAGCATCATTAAGACAGCAGTTAACTGCATTATGATGAAGAACAAGCAACAACATGAAGTCATACTTGTCAGCAGAGTTTTTGAAAACATCAGCTCCAAGAAGCCCGAAAAGGTATGGGAATCAGATGACCCACACGCATTCAACAAAGGGGAGAATTTCTTTCTGTGCAGAATTTCATGTTGTGCTGTATTGACTGTTGCAGACAATTTAAATTTTTATGCTTATGTATTTTTATATTTATATTTACATGTATATGTGTAATCTTATATATCTAAATATTAGTTTTTTAAAACTCAGGAACTTATTCAACACTAAAGCAAAATGTTTAATTTCAGGCTCAAGAGTTTTTTTGGAATGAAAGAGGGTCTGAAGCAGAACACTTCATCTTGAATCAAAGTGATTTAGCATTCTCAGAATGGCTTTTGCTGCTTTTTACATCTGAAGCTGCTAAAACAGACAAATGAGAAAAATATTTTAGCATTGACAAAGCTTCATCTTTTTTTCATGAAAAATGCATTCAATTAATAGATACTGTCTAGTTTTATTAGGATTTCACACAGCTATCAAGGTCTGTCCACAGATACCTGAGAAAAATTGATTCCCATTGCTCAACTGTATATCTGGAATTTGTGTTTATTGTGGACACAGCAAAAAAAATCATTCAAGAATTTCCCCTCAAAAGGCACAGAAGCCCTTCTGTACCCTCAGATATGTTTAACTTGTTTCTCACAGGGTCCATAACTACAATTCAACCATGTCCAAAATAAGTTTTCTTCGTTTAAGGATCGCTCTATCTTGTCACATCTGACGGGATCTCAGTTTTTTGCTTCAAGAACAAAGCAAAAGAAACAACTGCTCTGTGTTCCAACACAGAGGCCATTGACTGTTTAGGTCCCAGTGCTGTTTCCTACTATTGTCCAGATGACTTCAACCAAACTCAGCAAGCCCTGAGAGGAGTATTGCGAAGTCTGGTAGTAAACAGCAAATAAATATTTTCTAGGAGTGACTAACTTGAAAATATGCAAAGAGATAGAGGAATCTTTTCAACAGAAGTCAGTAGTATCATCTATTTTTCTCATATCAAAGAGCAGGGTTTTGGCTCTGTACTAGCCTGGTTTTCTTGCTTTCCTGTGTTCATTAAAATCAGTGATTACAGGTAGGTTTTGGGAATGGAATAACTCATCCTTGTGTGAAATAGGGACTGTAATCCCAAAGTCTATCAAGCAATGATTCCATTATAAAATTTTTTTCTAGTGCTGGAACTGTTGAGAGATGTTGGCATTCATTTATATTTGAATAAATCTAACCAGAAGTAACACAAAAAGAGCAAATAATGCTTGAGAGGAAATAAATGTGGTAGAAAACCTCTCCCACAACTACACATATTAGTGCTTTTAGAGACCAGAGGGATTAATCCACAGATGGTAAATTGTCTAACATATATGGAAGTTGACAAGGTTTTTCAACCCTCAATCATTGTACTAAACAGCTTTTTATTTAATGTGAGATTTCTGCCCCTGAACTTTGCTTTATATGGTTATTTGTTAGAGGACTATTGTCAGCTTCAGGGCTAAGGTACTTTTGAGACTGAAAAATGCCATTTACAGCTACTGGCTGAAGGAGAGAAGATAACATTAGAATCTGAGATGACTTCACTTGTTCAGGTGAAATCCTAAATCGCCCTGGAGGCAGTTACTCTGGAAAAAAAACTGACCAAGAGAAAATGTTACTGAGATGCTCTTCAATCACATTTTCACTGCAGTCAGTACTGTAAACACCAAGCACACAGATGGCACAGCATCAGCGTCAGCTGCGAACACTGCCTGCGAGCTATTGGAAACACTCCTTTTCTCCTTCCTCCCTCCACCCTGGTGTAGCTCTGCTGCCTCAAAGCTGGCACAGGCCTGCAGGAGAGGAAACAAGTTCACAACACAAAGCCTAGGGAGCTTTAGTTTCAAAACACGGGGTGAAAGAAGGCTTGCTGCTTTCTAAAGTTCAGGTCAAAACAGAATATTATTTCATTCTTTTACTTGTGAAGAAGATAGTTCTTTGGGGAAAGACAGATTGGACAAATTGTAAGACACAGCTGCAGTGAAGTAGAAGATAGTGAATTCCCAGGGGCACTGGAGACAGATCCACTTGAGAACCTCAGAAGACTGAAGGCAGCCTTGGGAGACAGGAGCTGCTAAGAGCTGCTGTAAATATGAACCACAACCTTATATCTGTCATGAGACTATTCTGTTGTTCACATAGTAGGAGTCTTGCAACTGTGTGTGTGTTCTTCCCCTTGGGAATGAGCAGAATTGTTACCTATGTATTTTAATTTGAAGTCAGTTTGAGATCAAAATTGACAAAGTGCAATTCAAAAGCCAGTCTTATCATTCGCTGTCTGCAATGTTCTTTCCTCTCATTCTAAATGGAGAAAAAAGCATGGAATGCTTGTCCTGAAGTTTTATAAAAATCAGCATTTCTGGTACCACAACAGCATTTTCTTGGTTAGCTAAAGAACTTCACCATACAGCATACAAGCAGTAACAGGACCTAATCTTACTCAGTATAGAATGTGCAAATAATGTCAGCCAAACATTTGTGAAACCAATCAAAATTAGCCTAGAAATAGCAGTTTGTTAATCTGCTTGTCAGTAAATTTACTCTTTGAAAAGGAAATAAATCACTGTGGTAAGGGTGTCATTTTTTTTTTGTCATTTGTTTTTTGGTAAATATTTCATTTCCACAAAGGAATAGTTTGACTGTTAAAGATAAAACAAGTTTGCAGCAGGTGCAGCAACATATATAGTGTGAGTTGACAGCCAAAGCTGCCTCTTTGGACAGATAAATGCACCTGAGCACAAGCAGCAATGCTAAAGTTCATTTAAGGACCCAGCAAAATAAATTATGAGAGACAGGAAGCAAAATCCACAAGGAAAAGCAGGCCCCCATGAAATGCCCTTCAGGCTACTCTGAGAGAAATTACCAGATCAGGGTACTTCCCACAGTTTTCTTTACTTGGTAATGTGTAGAAATGGCACTGGAGGTGACACCTATCACCAAGCTTGTACTCCATTGTTTGGCTGCCAATAATTGGCCTGGACTAATAAGCCACTGAACTCTAAGTATAAACATTAATTTGGCCTCTGCACAAAAATTAGTGGTAAGATTGTCACGTGTTCAGATGAGATCTTTCCTATGGCACAATCAAGCAGGAAAAGGTAAGATCAATTTTGGTGCTACTCTGCACAGTCTTCTCTGCTGTCACATCTTGTCATTCTCTTCCAGAACTATCTTATCCAGCATCTTTCTGAAGTGTCTATGTTTAAGGTACATTACTTCCCTTTAAAGTCAGCATTTTATTTACTGAGGTCTTTTCATGCATGAGAGGAAGGAGATGGAGCAAAGTTTCTCACCACTACTAAGCAGAACCTATTATTTTTGCTCATTTGGGGGGGGTTGTTTGTTTGTTCATTTGTTTCCATGAGACTGTTCTTCTCAACCATACAGCCATAAATGAAACAGCCATACAGAGAGGACAACACACTGCAGTTCTGAAGCCAAAATAAGCAGTCAAAGGGAAAATATCTCAGCCTGGAGAGGATTTGTTGATGGGGGAAGCGCACATTTCAGTATCTAGCTGTTATATGGGGGATTTTTTTTTTGCAAATTGGTCATTCACATGCTATGGTTTGACTCATCTTTACTGCAGTATGCTAGTGAAAAAGCTTACTGCTTTCATCAAGAGTGAAGCTTATGCTGATGCAAACTTTTCAGATCCTCTCATTAATCTAGCATCTGGAAGCCTGTTAATCAGAGCCACAAGGTTTCTTTAATACTCCCAGTGGCTTACAGTCCTCAGCAAGCATTTCCATTTTGTGAAACGTTTAGTTACTGTGTTACACAGAGGGGAAAAAAAGCTGAAATTTGTTACCGATTGTGCTCTCAGCAGTCACCCAGTTATAAAGCAATGCACCTGGAAATCCCTTCTCTGAAGTGCAGCACAATGGATGCACAAAGTTGCCTATTACAGCTCCCTTCGGTCCCAACTTGTGCTTAATTTTTAAGGATATTGAACAGGTCATTTGAGACACTGTTAGCAGTAACTTTAAAAATCTTCAGAGTTTTCATCTTGAATGCCAGCAGGATTATTTGAGCCTGAGAAAGAAGTGAGATCACTTACAGTCTCTTGAGAGAGGAAAAGCCCCATGCATTTATGTTCATTCTTCCAAAGCTGCCTTTTGTATCAGCCTTTGTTATGATTTAACTACAAGGCTAATCAAATCCAAAGAAGAAGACCAAAGGCTCTTTCTGGACATTACTCTACTATGATATATAAGACAGTTATTTGAAAGAAGCAATGAAGGCTGATTTTTCTGGAGCCAAGTGAAATTAGGATTTGCAGGCTAACATAAACAAGATAGAGAAATTTAGTACTATGAAAATGAGCTTTACCCTGAAGACAGTTCCCAGATGCACTTGAGCCTTGTTTTTTGTGGGTTTTTTTGTTTTTTTGTTTTTTTGTTTTTTTTTTTGTTTGTTTTGTTTTGTTGTTTTTTTGTTTTGTTTTGTTTTGTTTTTTGTTTTGTTTTTTGTTTGTTTGTTTTTGGGGTTTGTTTGTTTGTTTGTTTGTTTGTTTTTTATTTGCCTTAGCAGGGTTTCACTCCTCTCCTGATTCAATAATTTCAGGGATACCCCCAGACACCTTGTTGCCCTAGGACACAAGTCATCTCAAAATCCACCAGAATTTATTTATCTTTCCATCTGATTATAGACATATATTTTAGATGGTGTAGAAATCATACTCCTACCTCTAGAAAATTTGTAACAAGAATGGCTTATTCTGAGAAAAAAAACAGCACCTACATGGAGAACAAACAAACAAAAAAGTAATCTTGTATTTCCATTCTTGTAAATCTTTCCTAATTAAAAAAAAAAAA
>WEIU01008872.1:66829-113255 GCA_013389925.1 Aegithalos caudatus
CACAGCCATCCCAAAGCAATGCTATTATCTCCTGAGACTTGTGCTTGGTTTCCCCAAAGGTACTGTCACCAGTTTTGCACTGAGCCTTTTTATCTTCTGGCAATTCAGACCCTTTAAGTAAGGAACATTATTCTGAAAACAACTGAATAAATTCTGATCACATTCTTTTGCATTTCTGTCCCCTGGCTTCTTGTGCCTGGCCCTCAGAGAAAATCCTTTGCCATACAGCACTGACACTTGGCAAATATTTTGGAGATTAAGTCAAGGCCCTGGGAAAATTATAATGTTCTTAAGAAGTAGATGTAAGCATTGCTTTAAAATATTTTTACAAAAAACTAAGACATTTTTAAGTGCAAAAATGTATTTTTATTAGATGACCCAACGTTGCTTTTACTCTAGCATTCTTCTCTTTGAGACGAAAATCCCCGAAACTTCTTCCTCATCAGAAATCATTAAAGTTACTTGTCATCTAGTGAATTTTATGTGTAGACATCAGGATTTTATCTGTGGTTTAATAGTTTTGGGGAGTGTAATATAATATTTTTTTTTAAATGCACTGTTCTATGGTTAAGTGAGGAGTTCTCTGTGCTACATTAAATTAACTTCTTAATATGAAATTAAGCTGGAAAAGAAGTACAGAGTGACAGTCAATCTAGAACACAGAAAAGGGAAGGTGCTTCAACAAGACCTTTGTGTTGGGAAAAAATAAGAAAAAAAAAAAAAAGAAAATAGGGAAAATACACAATTTTCTAATCCTTATATCACATAATTATGGAATTTCTACGGTTCAAAGGCACTTCTGTAGATCTTCCAGTCCACTCTCTGAAGGCAGGGTCACCTGCAGCAGGTGACACAGGAATTGGTCCAGGTGGGTTTGGATCCTCTCCAGAAAGCCTCCTTAGGCAGCCTGCTCTAGTGCTCTGACATCCTCAGTGGAAAGAAGTTCTTCTTCATGCTGAGATAGAACTTCTTGTGTTCTAGTTTATGGCCATTGCTCCTTGTCCTGCTGCTGGGCATCACCAAAAAGTCTGGCACCATCCTCTTGGGAGCTGATTTTGAGATTTCTACATATTGATGAGATCCCCTCTTGGCCTGCTCTTCTCTAGATTAAACATGATCAGCAGGTATCATTACAGTTATTTATCTTTCTCTTTTAGAAAATGAAATATGGCCATTTATCCTATTAAGGATCATCTATAAATCACAGGTACTTAGTCTTCCTGGGAACATTTCAAATCCTTTCCATTAACTGTACTAAATATGATCTGGAGGATTTTTTAAGAAGTAAAATGTTACTAAAGGCCTCATAGTGATTGACAGGAAAAGTGTAGTCTTTTCCCCTATACTGATACTTTTATAACACTGGCATGAACATGGGAACCAGTCACCTCAAACTATCTCCTGTTAAAGTAATTGGGAACAAGTAGAGCCTGTCAGACACACGTGACTTCTCTCAGGGCCAAATTAATCACACCCTATAATTTTCAGTTACTCTGAGCTGAATATGAAGGAAGCCAAGAAAACTAGCTTCAATGTATATGTCTACATGTCAAATGAACCCCTATACATTTGTCCAGTGAGATCAGCAAATTATTTAAAATCTGTACTGAGATTAATGAAGACTGGTAATATTTCTACTGTTGTGTAGGGAGAGTATGAGGGGAATATTACATTATATGGTCAAAAATTCCAGGAAGGTTACTGAGTTTTATTAAAATCTAGAGGACAGTAATCTATTTTGCACCAGTCTCTTCCTTCATTTGCTTCATATACATTGTGACCCAAACCCATTTAATGTAATCCCAGGCACAGAGTTTCCTGCAGCATTTATCTCCCTGTGGTGCTGTTCTTTCTTTATTATAAAATATTATGGACAAATGGTGGTTAAAGATGCCTTCACAGCTAACCAGAAACACACATAGAGACTGGAGTGTGTCTTGAACATAAGTTCAGGACCGTCATCCTCCATGTCTGACAATTTAGACTGAGGAATTCAGGTCTTGATCTGAACATGTGCCAAAGACAAGAGATTCAACAATCCCCACACAGGATGCAGGGGAAAATACACAGCAGGGACATTTCCCTGCCATTTCTGATGTCTTCTTTTTAGGCAGTTAAACCATGAAATGGTACCTCATTTGGAGGAAGCACATATGTGCCTTTGGGTGGCAAAATCTAAACTGTTGAGTCACATGACTTTCCACAAATTTCCTCTAGTTACTCACCCAGTACAGCCTATGGAATAAGGTTCTGGATTTAATCCACCCTCTCCATGTGAGTGTCTGGATATTGAAACCCAGGTATTCCCAGGTCAGGTAGTTTTATATCCTGTAGTTTGTAGTATACAATCCCATTCTGCAGTACCTTTTCAGAAGTGTAATCTAAAGGAATTCTCTGCAGTTATATTGCACAAAACCAAAACATGAGGTCAATTCTATGTCCCACTTCAGTTTTTCTCACAGACTTTTAGTGGAAAAATGCCTGGCCTAGTAGACAAGCCTTATTTTCTGTAAGTGTGTTTGGTGAAAATTTTTAATATATTCTAAGCCATATTCTTGAGTGTACTGAGCCATTAATGTATTCAACTTTTGGTTTTAGTACTCTACAGTCACAGCAGATGTTTAGAAAATTGTGTTCATAGGGTTGGATCTGTTGCATCTGCTTTTTCTGAGACATGTTGCCTTTCTAGCTCATTGCACTCTCTTTAAATTAAAAATATGCCTAAAAATCTGAGCTTGTCCTTGATATTAATCAGGAAAAAAAGAGAGAAAAAAGAAAATTACAATTACATATACTTATAGGAACTTTTTTGTAAACCAGAACAAAAACAAGAGTGAAAAAGTTTCTTGGGTTCTCTGAATGACTAATGTTCATTCCTGTCAGTTGACTAAAACCACTGTCTAAATAAATAAAAAATAAATACTCATTGGAATTAACACCATCAAACAATTATTATAAGAATTATTATTATTATGATAAAAATTATGAGAGGAAGCAGGGTAGCCAAGTAGCATGACCAGTCAGCAGCCATAGGCTGTCTTGTCTTCAGCCTCTGCTCTGGCTTTGAATTCCGTAGAAAGGACAGTAGGACAACTGTTCTTACTCCTGCCTCCAAAGCAAGTCCTCCAAAGGAGTTACTTTGATATCACCTGATAGCTATGATTTACAAAAACTTATCTATAGCTGTTATTACTGATTTCTATCCTGCAATCAAATTCCACATAAAGATGTTTGCAGCTCCCCAGTTTTCCATTTTCAGACAAGTTTGCCCCAAAGACAAAGGAGACCAAGGATCTTGCTGTCTTAACTTGGGTTTGCTCTGTTCAAATGGGCAGTACTATAAGCTGTTCCTGTGCAGCTAAAAGCATACCAGTGGTCAACCACAGTACTCTGATCATGTGGAAACCACACATTGGAGAAACTTTTACTTATCCCTGTCCCAGATTGTCCCAGAATTTTGTTGGGCCAGGAAACATAACTTGGTATGCCGTTTCCAAACTACTCACTCTGAATCTTCAAGTTATGCCCTCTTGGCTTTAATTTATCCTATGTAATGTGAGGCACCAAAGATGTTGACATTCCAGCTTTCTCTTTGAAGGTACAGAGCTCTCACTGTTGGCTGTGGCACTTTGGCACTTTGTCAGTAGCTTTGTGTTTATATATTGGGGAAAAAAAAGAGGGTATAATCATTGACGTGTAGGTAAAAGCAAACAAGATGGGAATTAGACTGAAAATATCAAGCATCACAGCCAAAATATATAATACAACAGGTGTGTATCAAGAAATATTTAATGGTGGATTTTTGGTTCCAAAAATATGAGACTGTTGCAGATGCATTTCATCTAGATTCTAAAAGTATCCTACTTCTAAAGGATAGGTACTTGTAATAAAACATTTATGTATACTTGGTCTACATTATTTGAGAATCAGAGGCTACTTTATGGCACAATTCTTTCTACCATCAAAGAAATCTTCTTTAAAATGAGATGGATGGGTCTCTGGAGCTCACTTTACCATATTTTCTCTCTTGTCTACACAGGAAGGCAATGAAAGATGCTTAGACTATATATGTATTTCCTCTCATTTCAGCAACCCTGGAGTACGTAAGATGTCCATTAAGAACTGGCAGTTATGGCATGGATCTTGAAAGTTCTTCTAAGACAATAGAGAGTGACCAGATGGAATATCTTAAATCATTTCTAGTCACAGAAAAAACTTTGCTTTGGGAAGCAGAGCCCACATAGATTAATTATTAGCTTGGACTATACTTTATATAGCTATCTTTGAGTGAAGTTAATCCTGACACCAGTGCTCAGTTTAGATGTCTTGGACTGAACTTGCTTGCTCATTGCTTGCTTGCTACACCATGTAGTGTCTTTTGAGATGTTTTAGAGTTCTGCTGTCTGGATACCAGCTGCCACTCCAGCACAGAGGTCTTGCATAGGCCCTGCATCACATCTGCCAATCAACATATCCAATTACACCAGATACCTCCATGTTGGCAACTAACCCAAATCAATGTCTGCATTGTCTCAATTCTGTCGAATCAACCTTCTATTATACAGGCCTACAAAATGTAGCTCTGTTTCAAGGAGAAGCAGTCAGGCATAAGATCTAGACAAAACTTAAGGACATATCTCTTAAATTCACTTAGGAGCTTCTATATCCAAGCATATCACTATGCCAACATCGATGGGATGCCACTGGACTCAGACAGGAAAGTAATTTCACATCCCTTGCAAAAGACAAGCCCCATTTCAAAAATGAAGGCAAGAGCACAGGTGTGAGACACAACTACCTATTTCCCAGATGGAAATTTAGTAGATAAGGAGGACACTTGACAAATTAGTACATTAATATTTTGCCTTTGGTAATAAGGGAAAGGAAGTATGTGACTGTCATGAGAAAAAGATGAGTGGCACTTTTTTTTTTCTTTAAAGTAAGAATAATTTATTAGGGGAAAGAGGAATGGACTGTGGCACCAAGAAACAGTTTCCACAACTATCAACTTCCAACTTTGTTTTCCTTGTTTACCAGGGTTCAAATGCCTTTTTTTTTCTGAATTTTTTTACTGCATTAGAGACATCTAGTGGCTGAAAAGCATAAAAGAAGGACATATCCTACTCCACCCTGAAATACATGGGAAAAAATGGGCCAGTCACTCAATCCAATAAAGCTGAACTAAGGGAAACCAATTTTCATTTTCTGTCTCCCAAATTATGGAGATGGGAAAAGAGGATAGCGGTGAGTGAATGATGGTGCAAGTTGGGCATGGAAGGGAGAAAACACTGAGAGATATTGGAGTAAAAATCAACTCAACTGAGTCATGTGAAATGTAAGCATAAATCTCATTCAGTTCCTGTCCTGAATCTCATGCAAAACAAAATGTTGTTTTTTTTTTTTTTTACAGCCCTTGCAATCGCCAACATAGAACGTGACTGGAAGTTTGTCCCAGGTCATCAGCTGTTGCATGGAAGTCAAAGTGGTTTCTTGAACAGCCAAGTAGAAAATTTCCTGCCTAATGTTGAGAAAATCACCCTTAGTTAAAAAGTGAAAAAATCATAACAGGCTGAATTCAACATTTGGAAGGAAAAAATAGGACAATTTGCTACCTGCTGCAATTCTGTTGAAATCAAGGAGTTATGCAGAAGATTAAATTGGTGCAGTGTATTCCAATAATAACACTAAAGTTCTTGTTAAAAAAATAAAATAAAATAAAATAAAATAAAAATAATATTGTTTAAATGATGATTTCTATTATGAGTTGTTAAAAGTTTCTCCCCAAAATTGTCTTCCACTCCAGCGCACTTGCAAAACCTGATTAATAAGGGATACCAGGGCTCACAAAGATATGATGCACACCAACATCTTATCCCTAAAAGGACAAGGGACATTGAGATACCTACAGTGTAAATGAAGTCTACAGACTCCTTCAGACACTTTTGCTATTTAGAGCACCAGTATGTATGGAGATTGTGTAGAAATTCAGAGAGTTCATAAATATTAACACACATTTCTGTACATATTCCTTTAGGCAGTTATACCCAATCCATTCGGAATGACATAGAATATCTTTTCTCTTATAATGTGTATGAGTTGCACAAACATGGATCGTGGATCTATGGATCATGACAGAATGTGGACATATTTTTCTGACTTGCAACAATTTGTTACTTGGTGTAGACTAGGTGCATACTTTCCTTGTTACTTCACCCCGGGGTATCTTGCCACCCTTTGTAAAGAAAAGACAAAGCATGCCTGAAGATCCTGAGCAAGAAGAAACCTCTGGGTTTCTGGGCAAGGCATAAAAGACACAGAAGAAGAGAGACACAGGCATACCAGAGCCTGCAGTACCCACAGAAAATGGGAAACCACTAAAAGTTTGGGAGAAAATAGCTCTGTCAAGATGGGGAGGAGACATAAAGCAAGAGATTTTTTTATGGGTCATCCTCATAGTTTGTTCCAAAATAAAACCTAAAATTGAGGATTCCAACCCTCCATAGGATGTCCTTGGTGTGCTGCTCTGTTTCAGGGTTCAGTGAGGGTGGATGTACTTTCTGAGTATTCATAGAATCATAGAATCACAGAAAATTCTGGGTTGGAAGGGACCTTAAAGATCATCTATTTCCAACCTCTCTGCCATGAGCAGGGATGCCACTGACTAGATCAGGCTGTATTGTACACAAGAAAACCTGTCTCTGCCCAGTGTATTACAAAGCAGAATGAGCCCATGGTGGAATGGACTGGCACAGTTCACTTTCAACAGCATAAGGAGACAGTTCTACAAGTGAGGAATTCTGAAACCCAATCTCTTTCAGACTCTCTGATTAAGCTTTAGGCATACACATTCTCTGTACTTTCCATAAAACAGAGGATAAAATTGCCCTTGGCATGTTTTTCTTCTTCTTCATGCCTGCCGGGGCAAGTCAAGCCTGTAAGCCCATGTATAAAATGCAGAGTGATTTAATACAATGAATCTACAGATTAATAGCAAGTTCTGAGTTTTTGAATTAATGATTAATATAACAGGTTTTTTCCTAGCCCAGTTGCTTGGTGTATTATTTTTATGACTGAACATTTTATTTCATCTACCCGAACTATCCTCTAATTATCACAGTCTGTTTACATATAAGCATTTGGTTCAGGTTATCAAAAGTAACGTATCAGGTATCTATTCACTCTACAGACCAGCCTTCCAGTGACAAAAATACAGTGACCCTCATTGAGATAGTGTTAAAAAATCACTGGGACTGGCATCACCATGGATGTCTCAATCTGCTTCTTCCTTTTTTATTCCGAAATGCATCCATGTTCCTGTCAATACTACCACTGCCTCTCCAGAATAACTATTATGTTCTCTCATGTCAGTTATCCAAAGCACCTGCTATGCTGGCCTATCATACAGTAACTATGAGTCATCTATATCCTTTTTTTTTTTTTTTTTTTTTTTGGCTGGTAACCAAGATTTTTTTATTGATTTTTATTTTAACTAATTCCCGTCAAGATCAATGCACAACAGAAATTCAGTGCCACATGGCTCTCTGCATCACGAATCAGATAGCTGGCTGCAGCACCAAGAGACACAAGGACAGACAACAAAGAATAGGCAGAATTGAAGATAAGGCACATATTATGCTGAAAAATGTATCCAGCAGCCAAATGGGTTTGAGTTTACTGCACACTGTCTCCCCCAAACCAATGCTCTAACTTTCTGTAGGGATGGTATCACTGTGAAGGTACCAATCAGTCTATTTTCTGTGCTGATCTGTACCTGGGTAAGGGCTGATCTCAGTTTTCTATATCTGGAGACACAATTTGACTATATATAAGTAGAAACGTGCAGACACATGATGCAACATAACAAGGTACTTTAGCCCTTATCTTGATCTCTTGGTAATAGTTCCCTGTTTTTCAGGTCTTCAGTGGCTTCACTTTATTGTTCTTTGAATCTACCCAAGGTATTGCAGGTAACAGAATCAACCCTTTACTGCCTGATTTAAGTAAGTGACAAAACTGTAAAGAGGAGATGATAACCTTGATTATTCCTATATTAAAAAAAAAATAAATAAATAAACAGGATCAGCATACAGTTTCAAGCACTGGTGCATTATTATCCTTCCCAGCCAACTGCTGGCAACAGCTTTGTCACTGTCATGACCAAAGTCCACACTCCCAGATCATCCCTTTTATCAGTGAGGGTTGGCAAAGACCAACCAAATGAAGTTTTCACTCACTTGAAGGTATGGAAAAAGTCATCTCTCTAGGGGAAAGAATTAAGTCATGGTGGGTGTGTTCCACCATGCTGCCAAGCCAGCTTGACTTATTTCATCTGTTAAACCTAGTGCTTCTATCAGTCCTGCTCAATCAAACAGTTCCTCACTAGCCTGCCAGAACTCTCAAACAGAACTAATCACAACCTCTAAGGACGGTTTTATTTCATCTTTAGGACCCAAAGATCCTTTATCATTCATAACTTTGTGTACTTTTTCCATTTATTCATTCAACATCTCAAAGAACAAGAGCAGACATATAAATAGATTGATCACTTTTGACAATATTGGCATGTCTCCAGTGTCTTATTTTCAAAATCCACCCCTGCAGGCTTATGGATTGAAAAGAGACTGCACAATATCTCATGTTGGTTTTTTGCAACAAAGAAGCAGCTTGAATATGCTAACTGCATTATACAGCTTTTCGTTTGCTCTGGTTTTCTTTTAAAATAAGAGGGCATAAATCATAAAATCACTCACACCCCCCCACTGAATGGTAGCTCCAGGAAACATATTCATCTGCAGTTCATTGACTACCAGACAGTTATTAGTTTTGCCCTTAGCAAAATTATCTGTAAGATCAAGGCTTATTTCAAACAATCAGTAAGTCAAGCAGGCTTATATAAAAACAATTTCCCATTTTCACTGGTATGGAAACAGTACTTTTGGCAAGATTTCACTATCCTGTGTATCTGAAAAATCTATGACAAAATCTTTGCCATAAGATTTCCCACTCTTAGTAACTGTGTTTCTCAAAATCATTTTGGTTGGAAAACACATCCAAGAACATTGAGTACAACCGCTAATCCAGAATCTGCCAAGGTACCAGCAAAATATATCACTAAATGCCACATACGTTTTAAATACTTTCAGGGATGGTAACCCAACTCACTCTTCCAATGCCTAACTACATTTTTGTGTGAAGACATTTTTCCTAGTATCTAATCTAAACCTCCCCTGGCACAACTTGAGACCATTTCCTCTTGTCTTATCACTTGTTCCCTGGGAAAACAGGCTGACCTCCAGCTGGCCATACTCTCCTTCCAGGCAGTTGTAGAAAGCAGTAAGGGCCACCCTGAGCCTCCTTTTCTCCAGATGAAACACTCCCAGCTCCCTTACCAACTTTTCATCAGACTTGTGCCCCTGACCCTTCTCCAGCTCCATTGCCCTTCTCTGGACACTCTCCAGCCCCTCAATGTCTCTCTTGCAGGGAGGGCCCAGAACTGCACACAGGATTTGAGGTGTGGCCTCAGCAGTGCCCAGTACAGGGGGACGGTCACTGCCCTGCTCCTGCTGCCCACACCATGGCTGAGCCAGGCCAGGATGCCATCGGCCTTCTTGGACATCTGGGCACAGCTGGATCAGGTTCAGCTGCTGCTGCCTCTCAGCCTTCCTGGACTTTGCCTCTCAGGGCTACCTCCCAAAAAATACTCTCAACCAGTCTCCTACATAGGCCAAAATTTTGCTTTCTGGAAGTCCAGAGCTGCAGTTCTACTTATCCCCATCCTTTCTTGATGATCAATAACTCCATCATTTCATGATCACTGCACCCAAGACAATTCCAGTCATCACATCTTCCACCAGTACTTCTCTGTCCAAAAGCAAAACATTCAGAGAATCACCTCCAGCTGTGTCAGGAAAATACTATCTATCAGTAAAACATTACTGGGAATTTCCACATTTGCTTTGCTGAAATTTTCCATGCAGATTATACCACAGCCTATCTGATGTGTTACTAGGAAAATAAATCAGATCAGATCTATCTCAGAAATAAATCAAGTACACTAGCTAACACTTACAAACCTCACTGCTTCCATTAAATGGCAGCAGTCTGTTCGGTGCTTTTGGGTTTTTTAATTTCATTTTAAATTTTCTCATAAGTGCTCTATACTTAATGTCTTCCAAATCCATTACTCTCACAGGTCTTTGATACACAATATATCTCCTCTGCAAAACCATGCACGGAGCCCTTAGGTAAGATATTTTTGGCCTATATCATAATTTTCTCATTAAGGTCTAATGGCACTTTCTAGGGAAAAAAAAGAGAAAACATAAAAAAGTGTAATTAAACAAAGCAACCTAAGGCCATACCAATTGCAGGGGTTAAGACTCAGATATTCACATATATAGTGCATTTAAATTCCTCTCCTTAAATTATCACCCAATGAAAATTAAAATGTAGTTTTTCAGAGAATCAAAGGTCATTAATCATTCGTTTCTGTCATGATAAAAGAATATAAATAATCATCCATGGTTTACATTAAATTTCATATTTTGTCAATATAACCAAGATTCCTCTTTTCAAATGCAATGATAAATATGCTCACAAAGCTTTCCCTTTAGCACACCTCAGATTACAATACATGCACACTTCTCACAGAAACGATTTCCTGACAGATTATTTGGGGTGAAAAATATTATCTCTGAGATATGTTAAAGTGTGTCATTAATAGCTGCAGAGGTTTTTTTTCAGTAATCTAATTATTTTAACATTTTTAAATTCAATTTTGCAAAACCCTATGCTTGCACATTTGTATTGCCTATGTACATAATTTATTATTTTAAAATTATGTTTACATACATCAAATTGTCCATTCATTACAAGAAAAATGAAATGTGCCGCACCAGGTGCTTGAATTAAAATGGGATTTTTTTTTTTAATAAGTATGTTTCCTTTGTATATGGAAAGCAGTATTAAGAGCACTAAATCATTTTGTCTCTAGGAACACATATGAACTGTAAATGAATGAGGTAGGCAATTTTGCTTAATTAGAATCAATAGTATCATCCTTTAATTAAAGAATATTGATTGTGTTATGCAGAGGGAAGGCTTGCAGAGGATATGCTTTCTGTTTGACTTGCAAAATTATGTCAAGGGTCAAATTGGACTTATACATGGAATACCCTGTTCAAGAAGAGTAATCACTCTGAATTCACCTAGGACCTTCTTTAAAGCATACTAGTGGTAATCCAATGCTAAATCTTTACATAGAAAATAGAAGGTTTTAAATGAGAAAGATGTAAGCTTTTTTATATTCCTCCTCCAGAGGAACTTCAGAGAGGTACAGCATCCTATTTTCTTCCTACTTCCTCTGTCAGGAAGATCAATAGGAAAGTGCATGGATCAGGAACTTCATTGCTTTTGCAACATCTCCCATACACATACAACACACAATTTCATGACAGTTCAAGGAATGGTATGATGAGAAAACAAGTTGCCTCATGTGTCATTATTTTAAGACCTGTGTGCTGTAGCTTCCAGCTATTATTGATATAAGAATGACATGCAGTCCCCAGTATTCTCATTTTCCTCTACACAGCCAAAGTGAACCTCAGAAATGCATGGTACTGAACAGTGAAATTGTATTAAGCCACCAGTTAAGTGCTAAAATACACACCAGTTCATGTCAATAACAGTGACAAAGAGGAATGCTCCTGTAAAAAAAAACCTGTGCAAGTCCAAGAAACTTCCTTCACAGTAACCAGCTGAGCCATACATCATGAGCAAAGTATAATTAAAAAAAAAAAAAACAAAAAAACCTAACTGTGTGCCTTTCTACAATGTCCTACAGACTGAAATTTAGCTGAGCTGCCCAAGGGGAGGAAAAGGTTATAACTATGTATTAGCAAGATGCAGGAAGTATTCCATGATTGAACATATGTGGTCACTAATCAGTAATTGCAGGTCTTTTCAGCAGCCACTTGTTTGCACGCTGCAATTCTTATCATTATTAGCCATTACTAGAATTACAAGGCCATAAAACTACTCAAAATTAGACAAAGTGAAACAAATGTATACAACGAGGTATTCCTGTTTTCCAGAGGTCCTCTGGAAAAGAACAGGAGGAAGAATGGGAAAAATTTTGCAGAATGTTGAAAAGCCTCCCATTTTTGCAGTGGGTTGCTGATGACATTTTATACCATTCCCAGTTTAGTGCTCTTAGACCTGCTCACCTCCACTCTTTGTGTTGGCAGGGACCAAAACCTCAGATTTTGCTCTGAAGTAAATTATGCAATCAGCTAAATGTGAGCATGAAGTGGCTTCTGTCATTACAGAGCCTATGCCCTAAAATGGACACACACACATGTGCAGACTTCCCCCCCGGGCCACATCAAGGGTGGGAATCATGGACATGAAAACAGTGCTGGTACATAGATCCCTTTACCTGTGGATCATGTATGGAAGATTTTCATGTGTCAGTGTGCATGGAATTACATGGGACAACCTGCCTGTGCAATGCCCTGCTGCCTTTCCCAGCCCATCAGTAGAAATGATAACGCATGTGCCTCTGGACAGCTGGGACGGGGCTGTGAACCATGGACAGTGAGAATGAGCACCTGCTGATGGAAAGAATAAAGGTAGGTAGTTACTCCTGCCGATAAATGGGATGACAGTGCAACATCTCCATCAGCAAAACCAAAATTTGGTATGAGCGTGAGCACTCCATCAGCAAAACTGCAAGGGTGGCAGTAATCAGAGATACCTCCATTCGTTTCCATATATTATGCTGATTGGAAGTAACATACAGGTCAATTTTTTTCCTGCAGTATTTTAAGTGAAACTATATATTTATTTGATTGATCATATCCTAAGTATTCTCCATTTCAAAACTTCACTTTATGGGTTATTTCCCCTCAGCTATCATTAATACAATGTCCAGGCTAATGAAGCACTCAGTAGAATGTAAATACTAATGAAGTGTGCTGGACTTCTAGTTACCAGGCCTGTTGGGGGAAGAGAATTGAACAGGTGGATGAAACCATGTAAATATATAGCTGTTATGCATAGGACAGTCTGGAGGGCATTTAGATTTTTTTTTTTTTTTTTTTAATCCTCTAGTCTTTCTTGTTCCTTGTTCTTCAGCTTCAGTTTGTGTATATAAGCCTTTGGGTTGATATAAACCCAGATTTCTAGGTGGAAAAGGCATAGCTGAGTTGCTTGCACGGGAAAGCAAATGTTGCTTTTTTCCCAGTGTGGATAAGTCTCCCAAGACAAGAGCTATTTAAGCAGAGCTCTTCCTTACTGCCAAAAGCTAAGTGTATGGAGAGTTTGGTGACAAAATTATGCCTATTAAAGACAATAACTTCATGCCTCTTCTTGTCAGATGGGCAAAGCTTTGCTGATATTTGTGGAAAGGGATTCCTCATGCACTCATGAGGAATCTCAGCTTGTATTTCTTTTGCCAGGAATGACCTTGAGGGTCTGCAAAACCCAAACATAAGTGCTGTGGCAGCAGTTTAAAGTGGCTTTTCATTCCCTGTGTTGCAGTGGTCAGAGAAAAATATGAGTCCCTATGAGGACATCTGACTGGTTACAAAAAAAGGAGAAACCAACAGCCAAAAGCAGACTGAAAAAGTCCAGTTAGGCAAATAAGATGGTTTGTCTCCATAAGGAATGTGGTTTCAGTTATAGTACTGCCCTTTGGCTCTAGTGTCCTATGAAGGGCATTAACAGCTGAGCACCCTGTGAAGACAAGATCACATGTAAGGTAATCATGACTGACTGATGATACTGATTTGCCAATGCATCTATATTACCTAATGATGAGAAACATATCTTAGTTATTAGATTCAACTATGACATATCTTTTTTTTTTTCTTTTCTATGACACATATTTAGGCCAGGATCCAAGAAAATTATTTCTCCATCCCACAATTTCTTAACTGTTTCTGTAATAAACCTGCCTCTTTCTCACTAATTTTCGAGATGGATTATAAAATACTAGGTGTACTTGTAAGAAATCTGGCACAAGGTGTTGGAGGTTTTAACCTAGAACTGAAGACAGTACTGTAAAATCAGAGCTCTAAATGGCTGCGAAGAACATGCAAGTAAATCTATGGGTTGGATGATAATCCCCTTTCCTATGCTGGTCCTGTTCTATTTGTGGGAAGGAGATTAGAAAGGTGTGCATGGTTCTCATGAGTGGTTTCCCAGCATAGGAAACTCTCAGGCAAAGCACGATTAAGGTATCTTCTACACTTTCTGCCAGCACTGATGTAATGACCCTAGCATGTAGGACATATCAGTGAATTAATTCCCTAATTTTCCTGTTTAAAAGATTTGTTCTCTTTTAGATTCTTTGTCAAGAACCATGAAGTAGTCCCCCCAGAAAAATCCTAACTCTCCCCCACCTCAAAAATAATCCCACAACAAAACACCAAAGCACAGAATGTTTCAGTCTTAGTCACCATACCCTCTCCTCTTATTAATAGAGCTTTGACATGGAAGAGTTTTCTGGCCAGACATTTTTCACACCCCAATAGGCTCAAATAAAAAATTATTGCCAGCACAATGATTTAAATGTAAGATGTTACACTACAGCACTTGCCTAGTTTGATTTTTTAATGTCAGCTCCAACGTGTCTGACACATGCAAGATATAAATGAATATCCATATTTCCTTGGAATTAAAGGTTCCCTGACAGCACACGGTATGGAGCATACGGCACACCCAATGGGTCGTTATTGTGGACTGGCATTATTTTCACCTCATTCATTCTTCCCCAGACAGCTTTAATAGTGGGAGCCAAGACTCTCCCCACTAACCTCAAGGGCAATTTTTTCAAAATATTTGATATAAAGCAGTCTATGCTATATTTACTAATTGCATTTTTCAACCTCCCTTGCCAAAATTTTCTTAAGTAACAAAACCATTGGCAATAAACATGGAGATCTATGTATTTGGGTAGAGGAAATGTTTTTATAGTGCATGAGCTAAAGGTTATAAATGAGAAATGATTGCTTGTTTCATAGAGTGGGTCCATAGAGCTTACTCTGCCCACACTGTGTCAAAATTGGCACCTTTCTCCTTTTTAAAATAACTTTTTCTGATGTATTTCTACTCAGCTTCTTTCTCCGCCTCCTAATCTCTTTGTTCAGTATTTCCTCCCGACACCGAGTCATCACACCATTCATCTGCATCAATCTGTCTGCCGCTCACAGACTTTGCTGGGTCTGCTTCATCAAGTGCAGTCACTAAATTCATATCTTTTTTCAAGTCAGTAATTGCCTTCAGCTTCACGCTGTCATTTCTGCTTGTGTTGATGTCTATTAGATTTTTGTCTACTGTTTCAGAAGTCTGTCTCTTGTTCCTTGAGTCACATAAACTCCAGCTCTGCCAGTAATTTACCAGCCCATCCTGTCTGAAACTGTTGAAATTATGTTTCTGCATGCACAATTCTCTGTTCATCATGAAAAAGGTGAAATATCTAACACCTGTAACCATGTGCCCAGATATCAAGCATAGGATTTATCTCTTCCAACCTCAAGGTGTGATTCAGTTTGGGATAAAACTACTACTAACATAAAATGCCTACAGGTCGGTGTCTCCATGTATAGCAGTGTCCAAGCTCCTATTATTGCAGCACAGACTAACTCAATTAATTTGTCCTCACACAAGCCTCGAGTGCCATCTGAGATGCCCTTAAGCTTTCTGTCTGGCTTTCAGCCACAGGCTTCGAGTCCCTTGTCAATATAGGAAGTACAATCTAGAGCAATTCAATTTATCCTGAGTCTGGCTAAAGCCAGAGGGTCAGCAGAGTTGCTTTTCAGGCTCCAGTGCAGTGATTAAATTTTCATTGACTAAAGCAGGAGGTTAGGCACTTAACTCACAGGTAAACACCTACATGCAGGCATCTGAGTTTAAATGTCTTAATCTGGAGCTGACTTCCACCTTACAGGCTCTGTTCAGTTGCCCAAACATATGGTGCAATTTGCAACACTATGGAGTGTCCAAATCATCCAAAATGCTGACAGAATGACACAAGCTACAGGAACACCGCTCAGAGCCACATGGAATACCCTGGGGCATTTCAGATGGCACTAGAAATCAGTGTCTAGGCTACCAAAAGACTACATATCTGCAGTATAGATGCCTAAACAGACTTGGGTTCATTGCTACAGAAGGTGGGATGAGGTTTGAATTATTCCTAGGAAAATTCAGTGTGAGGAAGACATATTTGAAAAAATTAGAAGAAGCCTTAGCCAGAAACTCTGGGATATATTTGCCATTTAAAAATAACTACCAAGTCTAAGCTAATTACCTAGACCAAGTCCACAGTATACAAATATAGGTTCTTTCAGATGAAAAATTATACTACATAAGAGTGATGTCTAAATTAGACAGGACAAATTGACCTCTAGAGTTGTTTATCACTCTCTACAGATCGTGGAAGGGACCTTAAAAAGTATCTTAAATATCCAATGTTTACCAGCCTAATGCTAAATAACATCACATTCTGGAATTGCCTGTGTGATTCAATAATAATTACCCAACTCCTTACGTGTTAAATATGTGAAAATTCCTTTCTGTTGGTGAAGATTTTAAATATTTGTGTAAACAATGAGTTTCTGTCAGCTGCTTCTATTACATCCATCATGGTAAGGTAGGTGGCCAACATCATGACTTCCCCTTATAAATCCACTCTGAGTATTTATATCTGTAATCAATATTGCTGGTTTTGCAAACATTAGGCCTACCAAGTCATAGAACTTTTATTCTGAACTAAACACTCCCTTCTATGGGAATAAGCCATGAGGATTCATGTCTACCTAACTGGCTAAAAAGCCACAAGTGTACACACAGGATAGCCTCTTGATAAAGAAAACTCTGCACCAGCATGAAAGGTCTTTCTCTTTTCTTGTAAATCACAGTCAATTCTGCCCACCTTTCTTTAAAGAGAAAAGGGAAAAGTAAAGAGCTTGAGTCACTAGTAAAGCCAGTGTGAGTCACCTGCCATCTGATCAGATGTCCTGAATGTTTTACCAGGCCAGAACATCAATGTACAGTCTACATAAAGTTAAAAAAAGAACAACTTGCATTGGAGTGCAAGCTCTGAAGAAAATAAGTTTTATTCAGTTGCTTTGTGTGTGATGACAAATGCCTTCATTTTCTTTTCCTTATTATTTTTTTTCAATTATATGCATGTGTCAGCATATGCATAAACAATGCCTTAAATAATTTTCGTAAGGTAAACAGCATAGAACTAAGGATTTTTCAGGTTAAAATGGTGTTATTCAAAAGCAGTTAATGTGTATGATTTATCCATCACCTCTGTGTGAAGTCTTTGAAAAGGTTCTTTTGTTCTAAAGGTAGGGGGTGGAATAAGAACCACAGTAATGTGTAGCACTGAGATTTAAGGAGGAGACATTCAAATGGCATTCATCTAGTCCCATTCTGCTAAGATGAACAAAGGGACTTCATCACTTTTATTTTATTAATTGTGTTGTCAGAGGGCTAAGCCTAGAACAGATGTTCAGGCCCAGATCAATTTTTTACCAAACCATAAAAATTAAATAAAAGTTAGATGCTTAAAGCAGGATTTTTCATACCTGAAATAGTTGCCCAGATAAAGCTGATCATGTACATACTGATTGCAGAGATTTCCAAAGGGAAGATCACCTTGCCCTAAATGGAATGCTTGAGATTCGAAAAGCAGAATAGATTTCTGTTTTGTGCCTCCCTCTGTCACTCCCAAAAGGACTACATTATTATTTTAAACTTGCTGTTCATGTTTGGATGAGAAAAGTTAAGAGAGAGAGAGAAGCTGCACTTAGATTAAGTACTTTTCCATGTGGGAACTTTTCTCTTACCCTATAAATATTTTTATCTATAGATCATAGATGAAAGAAATCTAGCTCCCCCTCAGTTCTTTAAAAAAAAAAAANGTGTCAAAATTATAATTTGATTTGATTACCTGCACTATTAGTTTAAAAGTTTAATCATTGAACTCATTGATTCATTCTTGATTGTGACCTTAATTTGATTATTGTTTTGTGCCACTTTTGATTAGCTTAGTGAAACTGCAATACATTTGGCATAGCTACATGTGCACATGTATTTTTTCTTGTTCCTACAGTTTTATAAAATCTTTTAAAATATTCACAATAGGTTTATCCATTTAAAATACCACATGGCACACAATTGCTGAGGAAATTGCAAGTTGCTTTGCCATGCTTGTAAATTAATAAATTATTTTCTTCAAGCACTTGAAACTTTATGGATTTCAGCTAATATGTTTCAAAGAACAGCAGTGGTTTATGGTCACTTTCACATCCAGGTCTTACAGGAAATAATCAGCTGAGAGAAGAATCAAGAGAAGACCTGGTCAAAAAGAAAACAAAAAAGCCCAGCACTCCCAAAATAAACAAATTCCTACAAGGAAAATAATAAATTACAAAAAAAAATTACAAAATAGACCTCACACACCACAACTACAAAATGGGCCTGAGGAGTAAAATTATTTTTAAAACCTTTTCAACAAGAAGTTTCAGTAAGTGTTATCTAGAATTTGTTCAATTCTTAAGTTGTTATTCTTATTTGTTTCATGTTAATTGTATATTACAGGATCAGTTGCAACTCTAGCACACATTGGAGACAGGGTTACCAGCCTTCATAACAATCGCATGAGAGCATGTGCTGTACTGGTCAGAGGCGTCTGTAAGAAAAGAAACACATTTAATTCTTGTCTCCTGTCAATGCCAGTAAAGAAAAAGCTCCACTTAGACACATTGCCAAATTTCTTTGGGGTGTTCTTCAGCATGCCAAGGCAGAGGAAGAAAGTCAGGTACAGCAAAGAGCAACTTTTTTGATGTTCGCTGAGCTGTTAAAACAGCAGGAAAGAAATAAGCTGGCACTCTCTGATGGGCAAGTTTCATTTCTCTGCAAAGCTGGAGACGTTGTAGTCATAAATATCTAAAGAGATGATGGAGAAAAGGAATTAGTGTTTTTGATTTGACCAGTACTTCTGGATAAAACAAATCAGTCTAGGGGAACACAGCAAAACAAAAGTCAGTATCCCTGTCCCGAACAAATAGAAGACAAGACAAAGTAGTCAGAATTTAGGTCAAAGAATTCTTAAGACTTTGCCTCTTTGGTGAAGATCTGATGTCTAGTTCTCCATCTTTCCAAGTTTTCCTTCTATCTTCCTTAAATATTTTTTCTCCTTTTTTTCTTTTTTNTTTTTTCCTTTTTTTTTTTTTTTTTTTTTTTTTTTTTTGGCTTTGGCAGCCTACTGTTCTATCTACTGTTCTACTGAAGATGGAATTCACTCTTTTACAAATTACTTCAGTCCTTGTCTAGCTAAAAAGTATGATGAGCACTACAAGCATTCTGCTCAGGTTTCTTCCTCTTCTCTCTTGCCTGTCTTCAATCAGGTACTCTGCCTATTCCCTCAGCTAAGACTTTCCCTTCCCCTGCTATCAAATGTGTCTGTTTCCTGGCAGTCCTTTTTCTCTCACTTATTTCACTAACCCATAGGGAAAAACAGTGACACCCTACAACTGGAAAATCTATGATTGCTGCACACACAGAATTTTTCTCAGCTCTGTCAGGTGACTCCATTATGTCACCCAAAATCAGTGATGTCTAGGCCTGATAGTCACTACTTTTCAATCACTTGGTCTTAAAAGGAAAATTTCTGTTATTAATGCACATTTATTTGGAGAACAGGGAAAAGTAAGAATCACTGGAACTCTGCTAATGGCATGTCACATTTTGTTATTGTGCTGCATTGCTTCTTCTGCCTCGCGTTAAGAACATTCAATTCCAGCTCCTGAGGATATTGGTTCCATACCAATGAAGCTAAAAATATTTCAGAATGCCCAGGGGGTGAATATTTCTATGTCCTTTTACTTAGATGAGGCTGTTTTAGGATGATGCTGTCTCGCACACAATATCTCTTGCATACTAATCAACGCAACAATAATTCAGGTCATTTGATTTCAAAGCATGTTCCCTAATGCGTTAACCTTTCACTGTTAACCTCCACTGTCCTCCTTTGTGTAGCACAAAGGGATTGAATCAAGCAACTGGAGGATGGGTAAAGACAACCCTAAAAGGAAACTAAAGAACGAGGTTTAGATTTTTTTGTATTACAATACATTTAGATGAAGGAATTGAACTCTGATATCCTGAGCCACAGTCCACTAGTTTAATCACAAGGTAATCCTTCTGTTCCTTTTCTGCAGACAATGAAAGCTTGATGACAGTTTCTACAACACTTTGAATATTTACACCACAACCAACCCAATTAAGCCTTTGTCCTGCTTATATGCTTTCACAGAACCATATAAGGAGGAGAAACACCAACACAACCCTTTAGAAACTAACATTTGTTGAAAAAACACATTCAAAATCAGCAGCACAAAAAAATCTGCTTGAGACTGAATCAACTGAAAGCCGTCTGTGTGGAACATTTGGAGAATCACTTCAGATACATATATATTGTCAATTGTATTCACAGATTTGTTGCACTCAAAAAAATTGGAAAATAGTTTAGTGAGTTCTGCATTAAAGTTAAACCCCTCTGCTATATTAATATGTGTTTATAGTCCCCGGCTTTAAAGCTTTAAAAAAAAAAATGCAAATTATTGTTCATAATTAGGATCTGGACAGTAATTCTTATTTATTTTTGCATGGGTCAAAAGTATTCATTGAAAAAACAGATAGGAGTGAAAATTATTTAATTCCCAAAGCAGGTTAACATTACAACTCTGTAGACAAAGTGACATCATGTAAACTTTTTGACTTTTTTTTTCTCATCTGTGATAAGGAGACAAGCTGAAATTATGGGGGTTTTCATCAAGAATGTTTTTATGTTGATAAACTGAATAGTCCCATTCTTTTAAAGTGAAATTCAATGTACTCTTCCAATAGTACAGCATATAGGGCTCATAAAATCATAGAAGGTTTGGTTTTGAAGGAACATTAAGAATCTTGTAGTTCCAACCCCTGCTACATGCCCAGGCACATTCCACTAGACCAGGATGCTCAAATTCTTTTCCATCCAGGCCTTAAACACATCTAGGGACAGAATACCCATAACTTCCCTGGGTAACCTATTCCAGTCTCACACCACCCTCATAGTAAATACTTTCTTCCTAATATCTAGTCTATACCTACCCCTTTTCATTTTAAGACCATTTCCCTCTGTCCTGCCACTGCATGGCCCTGTTAAAAGTCCCTCTTCAGTTCTCTGGTAGGCTCTTTAGTACTGGAAGGCTGCAATAAAGTCTCCACAGAGCCTTCTCTTCACCAGGCTGAACAGCCCAAGCTCTCTCAGCCTGTCCTCATGGGAAAGGGCTCCAGCCCCTTGATCATCTTCAGGGCCTCTTCTGGACCCAGTCCAACAGACCCAGTCCAACTTATCCTTTGCTAAGGACCCCAAACTGGACACAACACTACAGGTGGGGTCGCACAAGAGAGGAGTGGAGGGGTACAATCATTTCCCTTGACCTGCTGCTCATCCCATTTTTGATGCAGCCCAGGATATGCTTAGTTTTCTGGGTTGCAAGAACACATTTCTGGCTTACACCTAGCTTTTTATCCACAAGAACCCATAAGTCCAGGTGAATCCAGACCTCTTCCTCAGGGCTGCTCTCAATCCTTTCACTGCCTAGTCTGTATTTATGCTGGTGACAGCCCAGACCCAAGGAAGGAAACACCTAAGGTTTTTGAGAGCTCTATCTAACATTAAAATTGTATGTGTTTGAAAAAAAAAAAATAGTTGCTCCCTACCAGTGGCTTTGTTAGGTGTAAAAAAAAAAAGAAAAACAAAAAGAAATCACTCATTGTCCAGCCAAGGAGCTGATGAGAAGCTGGGCCTTATCCTCTTCTCAAGTAACAGCCCTCAAATAAAATTCTTTGTGTTACAAAAGGGAAGCTTTTTGCAAAATTTCCCACAAATTAAATGCAAGCATACTTACTCCAGGGTGATGTTAATCTTCCTTGAGAACAGAAATCAGTATCCATTCCAACTTTACCTCTTGCATTATACATTACACTTAGATATAATATAGACAGATGGACACATGTCATCTTGTGTACATACATCTAAAGTGACATTTTAAAATGGAAACAAAGCCATTTGGAGTCAGACAATCAAAATGTCCTTTATTGATCTCATTTTTATCCTGTTTTCAAAAATAAATGAAATTAAAATGTATTTATTCCTATGAAGTATTTGCCCTTTCCAAATCCTTACAAGAAAAATAAATGTTTCCACTCTGAAGATATTTTATAGCACCAATTTGACCTATCTGGGGTCTTTCCTGAGTTTACATTTATGACTGTTTCACAAAGCATGTTGTATTGCTTATAGCACCCAGAGCTACTTGCCAGGATATGAGACTCATTGTGCTAGAGACTGTGGAACATGTAAAACAGTGTAAAGCTGTCTGGGCAGGATTCAGCTGCCTTTTTACAGGTTCCTAGTGCAATGTGGGACACCCAAGAGTGTCCTAAAAACACACGAAGGGGGACATGTCTGGGAGATCTGCAGCACTCACAAAGCCTGAAACGATACCTACCCTTCTGTGCTTAAAATTCCTATATTTAGGCAACAAAATCTTACCCTCCCTGTTGTGAAACACAGATTCTGAAAAATCCAAGGACTACGGGATTACAAACTATGTATTTACAAGAAGACAATGTTAATAAAACAAGTACAGGAACTCTGGGAACATAAAAGAAGCAGAACTGCATCAAAGCTAAGATCCAATTAGCCCATTAACCTCCCTCTGGCAGTGGTCAACAGTAAAAGTTATAGAGAAACACAACAAAACCAAGCTAATTCTGCAGAGACCCTTCCCTGTAATATAAGACTGCAAATTAAGAACTTTATAATAGAAGCAGATTAAATTGCAATCAAAACCTAACAATTTTTACATGGTCTTTTATGAATAGAAACCTTGGATAGATTAGTTAATGCTGGTAGTTTATCTTGAAAGGAAACAGAAGGCTGGCTTTGCTAACTAGGCCCAGGCATAAAATTCACTGTTAACCTGACACCTCTGTGCACTGGAGCCAGCACCATGGCAGAATATTCCAAGATATAGTGACAGCTATTAAAACCTCAACTGAGAGAGATGCAGCTAAGAAGCTGACTTTAGCATGTACCACTAAGTGAATTTAAATGGTACTGTGCCACCCAGACCAACCTTCACATAAGTGTTAGGAAATACTCTCTTTCAAAGGCATGTGACACTTTTATTAATAGAAAATATTATTATTCACATATATATTTTGTTTTTAATTTAGGTTAAATATTTCACTTTTATCTGAGTTAGTCCTTTGGAAGATGTGAAACATTTTCACAATCTCTCAATTGAAAATGTTTCAGGTATGATAATCAAAATTTGTGAAGAATTCTGGGATTTTTTTCCTTCCACTCTTACTGAAAACCAGTTTTTTTGAAGTAATCCCAAAAGAAAACCTTCCCTCATCAAATTTCCCTTAGGATTCTAGTTATAATTCCATGGTTTGTAATGAAAAATTTCCATGATTTCTAAACTTGAAAGATCAGGACTACAAATTTTAAAATAATTCTGTTTTTCAGGATTTATGTCATCTGATGACAATAACATATCAGATTCTAAAGTCATAGAGCTGTTATTCTACTCATACATTTCAAAAGCAAAATATTGATCGTGCCACAGAACAGTGATTTTTAGAAGAAAGATGATAAAATGTTCCAGTTTTCAAATGTTGCAAAAAAAATTATCCTGCTAAGCTGATGTCATTGCTGCTAAATGCCATCCCATCAATCCTTTTCTTGCTGACCTGATTCATTGGCACAACACTTCCAGCATTGATGATGTTCTGTCTAGGGTCACAAAGGGCTTCATTCTTGCTCTGTACAAAATTTAATTCACATCTGGTCATTCCCACATGCACCTGGTTGCCTTAGAAAATAAGTAGTTCAGCACTGAGGACTACAGGGGAGCTTATAGACTTTTAAAATCTAATCCACTGCTGTCCTCACTGAGCAAGCAGCTCCTCGCTGGCAAGCAGTGCACAGCTAAGGATCTCCCAGGCTGTCCCTGCATCAGAAAGGTGACAAGCTGGTAAACACCAGTCAGTATCAAAGATTGAGGCAGGTAGGTAATTTCACAGCTTTGGGAAACTTTGTGGGAACATCAGCCCAGGTTCTCCCTTGGAATTAGGTTAGTTATTGATAGGGTTCCTCTGAAATGTTTCATCATTATTATTCAGTCAAAACCGTTTTACATGGTTGCATGCTTCTAGAACCACTCAGAACACCAAAGGATTTGATTTATGGCCATTTGTTCTATTAGCGAGTAAGTGAGGCTCCTCTGTTTAATTGCAACAATGTTTTGAAAGTGAATTTCTGGTTCTACCTGTCATATATTTATTAGACATATTAGAGTGCTGCCTGGGGACTAAAGACACATGGAGATCTGATGTTGCTGGGCATTGCACAGCCTCTGCCCTGTCAAGAGTACAAGGTCATCTCTGAAAAGAAATGGAAGAGACAAAGAAATAACCAATTAAGGAAATAAAGGGTTATATAAGGAGGGAGTAGTGAGAAAAAAGAAGGAAAGCTGGCAGAAGAGGTAACAGATGTATTGCAGAGGGCTCTAAGGTAAATGGTGTGGTTACACCAGTCGCAGAATGTTCTGACTTGGAAGGGACTCCCATGCATCCTCAAGTCCACCTCAAGTGAAGGTCCCATTCAGGGATTAGACCCACAGCTTTAGCATTATCAGCAAGTGGAGATCCAGCCTGAGACACAGAGGTAGGTACCAAAAAAGCTCATCAGTGCCACTGTACAGACAGCTCCACATTGACACCATTAAGTCTGCTGTCTGCTGGTTCAACTGCTTCTGGAAATGTTTTCGGGGCTTGAGCCTCCAGCTGATGGCTTCATGAACTTCCTCTTCCTCCAAAGTCATGAATTACATAGGGTTAGGAGGGTAATATGAGTAGGTTTGCTGCTGTGATGGCAATGTAATTGTGAGGGCAAAATCAGGGGTGCGGGGAAGGGGAAAGGGAAAGGGTTAGCTGTCATGAAAACAAAAAGTATTATTTGAAAGTAGACAGCAATAATTGAAAGAGCTGAACTTCACATCAGCAGACTGTATAACAACCACCTATTCTCATGTACTATGTTCACTTAAGGTAATTTTTACCCCTTACAAGAACCTGAACATAAAATGCCAGCTAAACTTTTCCCTTGGCTCACCAGCAAATCAAACAAACAAAAAAAAAAAGCAAACAAGACAAGAGGGGAGGGACAAGGATTAGCCAATGGGAAAACAGAAGCATGGAGGTTATTCCTTAATAATTACCCAAATACTTCTTTTTCTTCTCACAGTTGAATGCAATCCACATTGCTGCTGAAACACCAGCTTTCTTTACAGATAGCCTACAGGTTATATGCATGAAAATTGGTGATATAGAAGCATGAATTATAAATTATCATGGCCAGAAGCTCTGTCATTGAACTCTGGAATAGAAGCAAAAGGAACAGTGCAGAGTTTTGTAATATATTTACTTCTTTTGTAAGCTTATAAGACGTCCTGAGAGAAGAAAGAAGGCACTATGGTGAAATTCTCTTTTGGAGATGGACAGGATACACATCATGGGGCAATTTTCACCCTCTGCAGCAACCATCACACAGATTTACAAACAAGGTGATGTTTCCAATAGAGCCAGCACCTCACCTTTCATTTCTCAGTACAGATAGGAGTCCATGGAAGGGATTAAATGCACAGTAGAGCCATAAATACTTGGTGGAGACATTTTTTGTAAAAAAAAACCAGCTATGGAAAACTGAAAAAATTTAAAAGTATTTGGGTTTTTTCTCCCTACAGATCTGTTGTCAAAAAAAAAAAAATACAGCTCTGCAGGTATGATCAACTGCATTCAGATTAAAATAATAAGCTATTACATGGATTTTTCTTAAGACAATCAATAAATTATTTTTGTTCTGCTCCTTGTACAACCAAGAACATGTTTCTGTCTTTCTCCCCTAACTCCTTTTTGAGAGTCAGAGTAGTTCTTCAAGTCAGGATACCTGCTCCAAATCCTGTCCTACCTCACCTGAAAGTAGTCCGGAGAACAGAGTATGGATTTCACAGAAATTTAAAAAGGAGCTTACCTTCCCATTTACCAGAATAAATTAGGTCTCTGGGTTTTAGAGGGCTATTCATTGGGAGCTTTGTGGAAATTTTGAATAGGAAGCAAGATTTCAGCAAGCCTAGAATGCTGTGCCAATGAGTTGGCATGATGGGAACAGTCTCCACTTGAGAAGTGCTCTGAGAAGAACTATGGGAGACTGACAAGGGGAATTAACTCCAGGTTTGGGACTGCTGTTTGAGTGAGGGATCCAAGAAGCTCATAAAATATGGAACAGGATCAGCACATAAGCTTCTTTGTATATGTGCAACAGTGGAAATTTAGTCATTTAACCCTCTTGAGTTAATCAGCAGCTGAGCAGTGCTTTTTGAAGGCTTTAGGTAGCTTAAGATACATATATGCATCTCGGTTCATCAGTCTTAAAAACCCTCACAGCCCATGTGCTTCTTATGTCCAGGCTGCCTCTATGGCTTGGAGTTTTATTCAGTCTCTTCTGGCAGGACTTATCAAAACAACAGATCACTTTGGCTAATTAGCCAATATTAGCTAGAGAACTGTGATTTCTGCATTCTTGAAATAAGGAGGTTAGTTGTGACTGCCTGTTAAAGAAAATGGCATTACTCTGAAAAGCTGAAATTCTCTAATGTGTCAAAAATCAATGAGCATATATGGTAGGTTTCTTTGATTTTTAGAAAGACAAGACACTGTATGACAACCAGTGACTCCATATGGGTGTGCCAACCTTTCTAAAGGTGGGGCAGAAAACTTTATGACCCGTGACACAAGTCACAGCTTCCACACATCTGAGGTGGTAGTGGGAGGATGTTGCAGGACTCAATGGAGGCTGCTTCAAGAGCAGGCTCACATATAACTGCTATCTCATATCCTTCAAAATGCAGCACCATCCTGAAGTCCCCTTGCCAGCATGGTCCCGGCACCAGACCTGTGACAGAAAGCTGCCTTAACACCTGAACTTGATTCACTTTTGTCTCAGGGGCTATAAAATGCTACCCACAAAACTTGCTGTTCATCTATCTGAAAAGCCGACAACAGTCAGTTAAGGATATTAATTGTATTTCCCTTTCAGTTGTGGTTACATGGATATATAATTACATCTATTTTTTCCCAGACAAAAGAAAAAAAAAATTAAAAAGGAAAAAAAAACATTCAAAGAAATGGAAGTTTACACAGTAACACAAGATCCAGAACTGCAGTAATTACCCCAACATAAGTCTCCAAAGAGTAAAAATGAGACATCACAGAGGAACAGATTATGCCGTGTCTGTGCATGCTGGGGTTCATATGTCTTCCTCTGAGGCAGCCAGTCCTGTTTGCTGTTAGAGACAGGATGCTAGGCTGAACAGACCTGGAGCAAGATCCAGTCTGACAATTTCTGTGTTCATAAGACTTCCATATAGAGAAAACATACCTTATTTAAACTACCTTAATTTTTCCCTTTCTTTCATGCAGATTTAATTTCCTTCTGGAAAAGTTACACAGCTGTGGCTATGAAACTGGTAATAAGCACACAGCTTCAGTTCAGAGGTGATCAAACACTGCTCCTATGTTTTCAGTAATAGAAGATGGGAAAGACAGGAATGGGGGTAGGTAATGAAGGCACTTTGTGGTGTTTGGATCAAGGATCCAGGGAGTGGAGTACGTCATAGCTGTCAGTGAAACAGCAAGTTCTGGTCTTCTTCAGATCAAACTTTTTTTTCAAAACAGGCACAGAAAGCATGTTATTTCTGCTAAAAGAAAGACAGGAAAAAGGAATCCAAGTAGTTACATGCAAAATAATTTCAAAGCTAATTTTTTTTCACTCCTGTGTAGCACTTTCACTTCCTTAATAACAGGAGAATTGATACACATAGAACTTTGTTTTTAAAATTAACACTCGCCTTTGAAACATGAGGAGATGTCTTCTGTTAAGGAAAAACAAAACAGATACATTGATTAAATACTGTTAATCCAGTTTGCACACCTGAAGTTCTGGCACTGGTTCACTTTTTTACAAAATAAAATGCATATCAAAAACTTGGAAGAGCTCCACAGTTGAAAACTTTCTCCTTGTAAGCCTTGCCACTGAATTTAGAGGACCAGGAATCTCATGTGCATTCCCTGTACTTTCATTCCTTTACCAAAACAAGTTTCAGAAAAACAAAGAAAATAGAAAACATCTAGCAAAATTTAATTAAAAAAAAAAATAAAAAATAAGGCAAGCATTAAAATATTTCAGACTTTGGAATACATGTTCTGTTCTGTTTATTTTCTGTTTCCCTTCCATCACCAGAAAACTGTTTCATAATTACAACAAAAAATCAGAACTTTATGTCTGGGCATGATGGGTGCAAGGGGGTAGAGATTGTGAGCAATCCAAGGTGGGTATTAGAGGAACAAGAGCATCTAGGACAACTGGAAAGACTGTAGGGTCTGGGTGTGGAGAGACCTGTTTGTTGGGGACAGGAGGAAGGATATAACTGGGCAGACAAATGAATGTGGCACAGCACAGCATACCATACACAGAATATTTCAGTCGGAAGGGAGCTCTCATGATTGTCTCATCTGGCTGCCTGACCATTACTGGCTGACCAAAAGTTAAAGCATGTTACTGAGGGCCATCAACCATCTCTCTAGCCTGTTCCAGTGTTTGACTACCCTGTGGGTGAAAATATCCTTCTCAATGAGCAGTCTGAACCTCTGCTGGTGCAGCTTTGAATCATTCCCATGCATTTTATAATTGGCTATCAGGAAAAAGAGATCAGGACCTCCCTCTCCGCTTTCCCTCCTCAAGAAGCTGTAGAGGGCAATGAAGTCATCTTCAACCTCTTTCTCTTCAAACCAGACAGCTCAGTGTCCTCAGCCCTCCACACAGAACATTCCTCCCAGCCCTTTTCTCCGAATTTGTTGTCATCATCCAGAGGCATTCATGGACCTTCACATGATTCCCAAATTGTGGGGCCCAGAAGTGCACACAGTACTCAAAATGAGTCACACCAATGCTGACTCCAGCAGGACAATTACCTCTTCAGACTGGTGACATTGTGTCTGACAGACCCCAGGATGGGATTTGCCCTCTTGGCTGCCAGGACTCACTGCTGGCTCACAGCCCCCCAGAAGCCTGGAAGCAATCTGCAGGACTGCTCTTCCCATTTATCTTTGTGCCCAGCATTAGTCCATCCTGGGTGCAGAATCCAGCATTATGACTTGTAAATTTCGTCCCATTAGTCAGAGCCCGCTGCACCAATCAAACCAGATCCCTCTGCAAGGCCTCCTCTCCCTTGAGAGAGTCCCCACCACCTCCCAGTTTGGCATTATCAGCAAACTTGATAATGATGCATTCAACTCCTGCATCCAGACCATTGATAAGCATGTTGAAAAATATATTGACTGTATCCCTGCTCAATTCCCCACCAGTCACATTTAGTCCCATTCACTACAACCCTTTGTGCTCAGCCCTTCAGCCAGTTCTTCTCTAGGGCATCATAAGCCAGAAGTCTGTAAGGAACAGTCTCAAAAGCCTTCCTGAAGTCCAGGAAAATGAATGTGTCTGAGTGCAGCTGCAGGAAGAATCCACACTGTACAAATTACATATATATATGTATGTATAAATACAAATATAGGCGCATATATATTTGATGCATTTTTTTATAAATGTATGCATTTATACACACATATATATCTTCTGTCTATCAACCACAGAAGGAAAGAGAATGAGAAAATTTTCCCTATGGCATTTCATGATTTACTGTTTTTGCTGAAATTTTCTGATCTTGGACCCAGCTTACATGGCTGTTCTTCAGAACACAAGAACAAGCTTGTTTGTACAAGTGTTTGAACAAGTCATTATGAAGTTTGTCAAACAAAGGACCAGTTCTCTAGGTTGTGTCTGAACAAGCACCTCCAAAGATTTATATAAAGGATCATTACTGTTGCATCAAAAAAAAATTCTGAGAAATCTTCTCATATAATTCTTTTTCTTTGAAGAGTCAACATAGATCACTTTTGGAAGTAAACTATCTTCTTGGATTACAGAAAAAAAGTGAATTTTTCTCACTTAATTTCCCTTCATAATGACAAACTGTAAGCTTTTCTATAGCACATCTTAAAATCCTTATTTTCATTCTTAGTGAAAACAACCACTAAACAGAATGGAAAAGATAGATCAGCCTATATGGAATTATTGATCACCCTGTTCTGAACAGAGTCAGGTACTCAGCTTGAACAATGGCATAAAAGTGCCCATGCTAGCTACCATGCTCCCAGACAGTGTGTGGGCACAATTCAAGGAGAACACAAATAAAGAGCTATTCCCCAAAATCATTAGTATCAGGGACAGCATGCTCTACGAACAACTTTAACCATATGGACACATACTCTCTCCTGGCAAAAAACAGACTTTTGACTCCTTTTATTTCAAGTCTACAGGTAGCCAGTGATACTTTCCAACAGATGGGGAGCAAATGTTCAATATACTCTTGCATAAAAAAGCAAACTCAACACCCTTAAAACTCAAAGATTAAAACAATCAAATTAAGGAAAAAAAAATCCAATCAATCTGGCAGGGATACCACTAATAAAATGTAAATATACTGTATGTGTGTGTGTGTGTGTGTGTGTGTGTGTGTGTGTGTGTGTGTGTATAAGTAGCCTTCCACAACCCCTCTGGCCCATCCCATTCCTTCAAAATAATGTTTTCCCTGAATTTCACTTTTCTATTGTGGGTAGGTGACAAAATCTTCTTAGGCCAAAACACTCAGTCCAATCTCTCAAACAACAGCTAGCTCAGTCATAATACTTGAGCACTAGCAATAGTTCTTCCAGATCTAACTTGGTAATAAACTTCGAAGGTAAACCTAGAATCTCCAACAGTAAGAGAGAGAATATGGTGTCAGTTATCAGTATTCTATATTATTAATACATTTCCTGTGCATTTAGAATTAACACATGGTACAGAAAACTACTGGTTACATTACTACATATAAGAACATGCACAGATTAAGAAAGTTCCACTGTCCTCACAATTTACATGTTACAAATATTACGTTTCCCATCTGTGAGGTGTTTAGCAGTGTGAATTAGCAGTGTGAATTACCAGTGTGTTATGAGATCCATCAGTTATAAGCATTTATACATTGTCAGAGATTCAGTCAAGTCTTGGTAACCCTACCTCATGAATATCCTTAAGAACATCTCTACTGCAGCAAATGTTACAAACACAAATCAAAATGGAGTCAGTGTCTTGAAGGGTTTAGACTCAAATTCTCTCATAATCAAGAAAAATTTCAGTTGAAAGTGCCTAGGACTTCAAAATACCACATCTCTGCTTCTCTGCAGCTTCCACCATCAGTATTCCACAAAGCAGTAGCTGAGAATTATATATCTGATTTGGTCCGATTAAGTGTGACTTCAGAATCACTGAGAAGGAATCCATTTTCTACACTCCAAAAGATTTATCAGTGAATGCATCATGTCCCAAAGCACAACGCTATTGGGCTATAAAATATTTCAATGTCTTATTAATAAGTTAATTGAATCCATTGTAATTTTCCTAGCATTCATGCAGCTCACTTTGTCATTGATTGACAGAGATGAATTTGAAGATATTTAAGAGCTTCACAAGTAGATGAACAGCTATATCTGAGTTATCACAAATGAGGAATACTTAAGAAGGGACTGTAATAATCTTTCACTGGAAAATTTGCTGTAGTAACCACTGCAAACCTCATCCTGTTCCCACTGACAGCTAAAGGAATTCTGCATATAGATTCAATGCCATTTGAGTTCAAAATGACTGCATTTTTCCCCAGAAGTCAAGAAATTTGCAATCAAATACCAGAGAAAAGTTGTCAAAGCCAGCTATAACTGAATTGTGAGGTTGTTGAATGACTCATACATTTAATTTCAACATAGATGATTTATAATCCAGAATTTTATTTTTTCAGAGCTTGACTAGTGTTGCAAAAATATCAAAGCTTCTAAACTTGGTTAAGAATCTATTCTACTCATCATCTCCCTAGTTAACATCCAGCATCAGGATGCAACCACCTGATGCTGAGTTATGCCTTTGTTCGTCTCCTGGAGAAGAGAGGACCCATTACAATCTTTAAAACAAGACAAAAGTCCTATTTTAATGCATTAAAATTTGCTTTTTGACTCAAAACAATATGACCACTCCATATCAGAATGAGGACTATTCTGTTCTTACAGGAAATTCCTCATCTGGCAACCTGAACCTGTTTTCCCAAACTTAATTTCTTGAGACAGTTTTCTTTGTATGAGGAATGTGGAACCAAGAAACTGCCAGATGCATCCAGGGCAGCTCATTAACAGAGGACACTGCACATATGGTGCAGAAATGCCCCTGAAAGGAAGACCAAAATGTCCTACAGGCTTTATCAAGATCCAAATGTCCTACAGGCTTTATCAAGATCCAAATGTCCTACAGGCTTTATCAAGATGTACCCTGAATCCAGAGGGCCCTAGCCTACAAAACATGTTGGGTTTGGCTCAAACATAGTCACTATGTCAGTGTCATGGTCTCCATATAGGAGCTAAGGATGTTTTATATCTGTACATAAACCAGGTCTAAGTAACTAAGCCTTGCCAGCTGATCTTTTGAGCAATTCCAGAGAGGAGTGAAGACACCAGCTTTATCCCACATTTTGCCTACTTCCTGCAACATCTGTAGGGAACCAGTGCAAGCACAGCCCTTGTCTATACATCTGAGCTACATCTATTAGTGAAAGGATGGTGTACTTCCAAGAAATATTCCTTGGGTCGCAAATTGGCCAGCTCAGAGTCCAAGCACGATCAAAGGGCAGGAAAATGCCTCAAAACCCGAAATATTTTGAAAGTGTGCAGAGTGTTGGGGCAGCAGGCAAAAAATAAACCAAAGTGTAGGTCAAGGACTGAGCTTAAGCAAATTCAGAAGCATGTAAAAAACCACTGAATATAACAAGAAAATTTCAGATATTACAAAATCACAGGCAATGATCACTGCTTTTTGAGGGAAGCTTACTTGAGGAGGGACAGCAAACAACATCAATGCTGGAGGGGAGCCCTAAGGACCTTCAGAGAGAGAAGCTGGAAAGGCATGGGGAACAACCTCAGCTACACCAGGCTACACTGGGATGACCACAATAACAGTGCTAGAAATACCTCATTAAAGTACAGATGTATGGAAACTGGGATCAGCGGAGAAAAGTCATTAGGTTTTTGAGCTACTTATTTGGGAAGAGGCCTGGAGGGCAACAAAATTGTCAAGAAAGAGTAAGTGGGACAATAAGGGGGGCAAGTCATAGGGCTACCTTTATGGAAGGTCTGTACACAGCTCCCACAGCCTGAATCAGGGTAATAACAGCTACTGTTCTAAGCACACTGTGTTTGCAAAACCCACCTGTACCATCAGGAGGGCTGGTGGGAACAGGGTATTTTCACTGTTGTTTTGATGGTACACATTGAGCTTTAGTCTTTGTCTTACACTCACAGAGTAGAGAATCACTTAAACCATTCCTCTGTCTCAGCATTCCTAAAACTTACCTTTGCCTTTTGCCATCAAGGCATGACAGAGGTGAGGCAAACCTCATTAGGTGACAGTTCCAGCTTAACACTGCACCATTCCTCATATGTTGCAGAAATATTTTTAGGGACTGAGTGACATGTGAAGACTACTGTGGAGAAGTTGGGAAGGAAGAGATGAGCAGCAGAGCAGTAAGGCATTAAGCTGCTCAGGGCATCCTTAGTGAGAGCCTTTTCCTGGGGTATAGGGTATAGATTCAGAGCTCATGCCTGGCAGAACAGGAGTTCAAAATATATTGTTTGATATTTCAAGCAAGAAAAAAAAAAAGAATATTCCCCAAATACACTCACAACTCCCTGAGGTGAATTGGTTGTTTCAGCAATACTGATTCAATGAGCTAAAACAAAGTATCTGATTTCGGTATATTATCCAGCCTGTTTTGCAAACAGCAAAGAAGAGCAGCTAATGAAACAATCCTCCTGATTCCCTGCTTTCCCTAAACCTCCACCTTAGTTACAGATTCCCTCTTAATAATGGGTTGTGAGACAAATTCAGCTTCCTTTCCAGGCAAATATCATCCTGTTCAATAATGAATTTTCTGTAAAATTTATTTAAATCTGCCTTTATTTCAGTTTGGGTAAGCATAAGGGAGGATTGGTACATTTCCAGTGTAATGATTTTTAATCTGTAGATTCAGGACTCTAGCAGAAGTCCTCAAACTATACCTGCAGTGAAGAAAACATTTGCAAAAATAAAACTGATGCCTAAAGACTGATTCAGCTCAGGAGAGTTACTTATTTAGCCTGGAGACGAGGAGGCTCAGGGAGACCTCCTTGCTCCCTACAACTCCCTGAAAAGAAGTTGTAGTGAGGAGAGGGTGACAGCCTCTTCTTCCAAGTAGCAAGCAATAGGGATAGAGGAAATGGCCTCAAGTTGTGCCAGTGGAAGTTTAGATTGGATATTAAGAAAGGTTTCTTTATCAAAATAATTGCCAAGCATTGGAATGGGCTGTCCAAGGAAGTGGTAGAGTAACCATTCCCTCAAGGGGTTTAAAAGACATGTAGGTGTGGTGCTCGTGCATATGGTTTAGTGGTGGAATTAGCAGTGCTCATTAAAAGTTGGACTTGATCTTAGAGATCTTTTCTAATCCAAATGATTCCATGACTTTCAAAGTGTCTGTAGAGCCTGACAATCATTACATTAGAGAATTAAAAATAATAAAAAAACTCAAACCACTCACCCTATTTGCATCATCATGATGTCCATTTCCTGCTTACCATTTATTACACTGTTGTTCATTAATTTCAAATTATAGAAATCAAGTTACCAGTTCCCTGCTGTGAAGTTAATGAACTTAGTAAAAAACCCTACAGTTCTCAACAGAAAACATAAATAACCTAAACAGCTAACTTGTGATTGAGTAGGAGTTGTTTATCTTTTGGGAGCAGTTCATCAGATGTTATAAGCATAAGCCATTATAACTATTCCAAGGTTCCAAACTGCTAGTTCTATAAAATTAAGGAACTGCTTCTCCATTTTCACAGGTAATTGTAAGTAGTTTAGACAGATATTTAGGTCTGTAATTCTACAGCAATTGCTTGGAAACTCTGGATACACAAACACAAATTCCCTGGTTTGGTAAGAAGCACCAGTTGGGTGTTTCTCTTCTCAATTGCTTAACAATATTGTTGTGTATTAATTTAAACCCTCTTTAAGAAATATCAATTTCATAAAACATTGAACCATCTGAGAATGGTTAAATAGTACCTGATCTGCCCAGGCAGATCTTCTATTATTTTTTTACTACATTTTCTTTCAATTTGCTTCTCACATTCGCCCTGGGACTTTTTTTCTCTAACCTCAAAGGCCAGCGGTCAAATATTAATTATGTTTGTGGAAACTTAAGTGATTTATGTCCTTGCACAAAAATACCCTAGGCAGGTTCCCTGTATGATGCAAAACAATGCTGATTTAATTCCTGAGATCTACTCCTCTCATGAGTAAATCTTGTGAGGAAACTTGCATTCCATAATGCCCTCAAAAGAGTAAGATTTTTTTTTTTTAAGAGAAACAGCTTTTTTCTGACATCAAACTTATTGTTCCATAAAGAATTGAAATTTAATTAGAATTATGATAGCATTCTACCTATGGGAATATATCTCAGTGCACATTTTAAGGTGCATAACAGGGCACACCTGTAGAAAAAGCTTTTTTCTGTTTAATTTAATGCAGATGTGCATGCCTTTCCCTTCTGGTTTAGGTAGAGTGTATAGGGCTCTTTGTATTATCTAAAAAGAGAAAGTTTCCCTTCATTAAAATTTTGATTCTTGGTGTTAACTCATAGTCTCCACACTGTACCCTTCTCCACATATAAAGCAGTTCACAACATTTCTGTTAAGAAGGTAAAAAATAACTGGTAGATGCTGTATTGGGGAATGGCTCTAAGGACTGACTTTTCAGGAGTTTCATCTACAGCAAGAAATGAAACCAGCCCAGAGGAAACCTAAAGCCCTATCCCATGACAACCCATTTTCCCACATTAGCATGCTGCTAAATCAGTTTTATCCAGCTTGCAGTCCCACAGGCAATATTCATCCATGGCTCAGGATATCACCAAGGCACAAATTTCTTTCCAGGAGGCTCCATGGCAGAGGTAAATGTCATTTGGGGTGAAGGGGGAGTGTAGCTGTCTGGGTGCTTGCTGTTGCCCCTTGCTGTCCATACTAGACAAGGGGCCCAATCCAGTTTATCTGACTTAGGTCCAGGTTGGACCAGTGACACCACAAATTGTAGCTGAGACATGGCTCACACAATTTAATTCTATTAGAGTCTGTGAGAGCCCTAACTCCGGTCTCTGAGAAAACACTGGAGAGGAAGGTGTCTTCAAAGCACAATTCAGAGAGCTTCCATTAAAAGATTGAGGGTGGATAAATGAATATTGTGTCACCTCATGTACATGAAGGGATATGAGCTTTGATTGCACTGGAAATCTTGACAAAGCAGGAACTATGGCAATAATAATTTGTAATTAATCAAGAGGCATTTCTCTGTCCATAGTCACAAAGTTACTGACAAGGACATGCGTTCTGCTCACTGCCTACACACTGCAGAAGATTTATCAGAGTATGGATCATATCCCAAAGCACAGCACTAACAGGCTCTAAAACATCCTGATGTCTTATTAATAAGTTAATTGAATTCCACTGTAGCTCTCTCACTATTAACACATTTATGCTTGTCATGGACTGATAGACAGAGATGAATATGGAGATATTTTAATAGCTTCTTACACAAACAGATTAACATCTATATATACATTATCATAAAAAAAGAAAAATTATTTTGGGAGTGCAACTCAAATTAAGAGGAAGTTGATATGGTAACCACTGCAATCAAAGTTTGTTTTTCTTGATGTCAGGGGAAAAATGTGGGTTGACTTAAAAAGGACTGGAATCATAAGCTACAATTTACGGCATCAATTAGCCTAAAAGTAGTCTTACTAGAAGACTGTATCACTGTCTTTGGCAGCTGAACATCTCCAAAAAGAGAAAGGAGTTCTAACTGGTAGAGAAATGTAATAACCTGATGACAGTAGGCTTTCTCCATTCTGCTATTTTTGTAGTGAGTTTCTTGCTGCTTATGGTAATTTTAAGCATCTAGTTGGATGTCCTCCACTATACAAGCTGTCAGATATTTCTGTGGGATTTCTGCTTGGATGCCATAAAATTGTGACTGAGCCAAACCAAAACTTTGAATGCTTCAGGAATGCAATGTGAAACACCAGAGCAAAACCAAGCTGGCGTGACAGACCACTAGAAAACTCTCATGTTGGTGAGCAATGGGACTACAGTCAAATTGTGGACACCCGTGTGTCTCCCAGCCAAATAATAACCAATTATACATCTTTCCTGCAAGAATTGCACCAAGATACCAAAATAGCTTTCCCCAGGCAATTTCCCATGTGATTGCAGAGAACACTGGTACCAAGTTACCAATGACTTTATTGTAAAAGTGATTCAAGACACTCGAGAAACCCTTTGCCTGCACAAAACATGTCTGCACATTGTAATGCAGGAAATAGCCCAAGCTCCTGACCCAGAAGCAATATCATCATGAGAGAACAGGTCACAGAAGGATCCACTTAGCAGCAGGTAATTTCCTACAGAGGATTTTTAAAACTGCACATTACCTCAAGATGACCCCTGTCTCCCTCCTGACATCCTCCATGTAATGAGGATTACAACACAAGAAGTAAAGCCTGAGTTTGTAAAACGCTTTCAGAGAGACTTTGCTGTCCATGCACAGAGGTAACAGGTCCCTGGAACTGAACATTTCACTCACTTTTCCTCCTTATTCTTCCTGTTTCTCTCCAAAGATGATGAGCAAACTGTGAGCCCTCCAGTGGCCAAAATAATGTATTTCCAACTCTGTTTATGATTCCAGTCCATCCTTCAGATGCACTAACAGGGTTTTTTTTCCTATACTATAGCTAAGGCTATGATCAGAGCTAGCAGCTTGATATCCACAGAATGGTAGAGAAATGTAGGAAGGACCACATTACTTGGAAAACACATGGAGAGATCAATACTACTGGAGTGTTTAGCAAAAAGTCTCCATTGTATTTTCAAAGTGGATAAGGAGCAGCCTCTGGGACTGTGTTCCAGGATGAGTAAAAGGGACATTCATCATAACACTAGCAGAACAGAAAAGATCCTGGATGAAAGGCCTTTCAGTAAAGCCCTTCCATGTTTTCCCATCAAAGGCATTGATTATACAGTATCTGAAATGTGCTTAGTAGCTCACAGGATGTGTGATAGGCTTTGACATTATCCAGGAGCACTACCATTGAAATAGGACATTCACAGAAAAAGGCTAGAGAAGAATGATGATAAATTAAATTAGCAAGCAACCAAACATAGTCACCCTGTGGGCTTTAATATCCTGTTCCTCTGTGTGTTTCTCCCTTTAAAAAACTCCTTCCCTAAACTTTCTCCTGGAACCTTTTCTGTAAGGGCAAGGAGGAGTAAGGAAAAGGTAGTTTTGCACCCTTTCTCCTCCTGCCCCTCAAAGTTATTGGTTTCTGTTCCCCGTGCAAAGGCATCATTATTCCAGTGCTGGGCTATAGCAGGGCCTGAGCAATGTAGGTGAGTTTCCACAAGGCAGATGTGACACCTCACTGCTGCAGGGGAGGCGTTTCGGTCAGCTTGTGGCTGTGTCATTTGGACAGAAGGTGTCTTTGCAAGGAATGACCTACTGACCACAGTGCACAGAGGCAGTCACAGCCTCTGGTGAGGAAGCTGCAGGGGTCATTTACAGCTGGACCTCTGCCATTGCAAGCAAATAATTTAGACATAGGTACATTAGAATAAAAACATAGGGTACTTTTAAAAACCACTTCTCAGGGTTAATGGCTGTAAGGTAAAGACTGTAGAGGCTGCAGATTGAAAGACTTTCTTTTGATTCAGAGGTATTAACTTCCAATCCTTTTAAGGTTGTACTTTAATTACAGTTTCCAGTCTTCACTACTTTTTTTCCACCAGTGCAATTATGGAGTAATTCAGACTATTCTTCTAAAGCAAAAACCAATTATTCCTGATTTAAAAAATCTGTGAGGTTTTTTAAAGTGAAAAATTAAAAATACAATGAATAGGTACTATATCTAAAGGCATAATACCTATTTTTTAAGCCTCATGACAAATTGAGCTAGCCATTTAATATAGCAGCTCACACTTATAAATAATTAAAGCTGACAGCATTTCTAACACTACTTTAGAGTGTCTGTAGACTCACAAACACAACTCCGGGTTGCACCAGCTGAGGACAGTGTTAAAATTACCATTTTTTTTAAAGAGCTTGCACATTAAAATGTGTCCATAGTTAAGGAAATAATCTAGAAGTCAGCCTTTGGTGTTCCTTGTCTCCATCAGTGATTTACCACGTCAGGTAAGACCAGGGCCAGATCCTGAGCCAGGCAATTGGTTGTCCTGCTTTCCTTGAAAGGGGCCAATGATGGCACCTTCAGCTGTGTTCCAGTGAGCTCCAAAGGTGAGGTCCACCAAGCCCAGCAAAGTAATTGCATTCCTCTCACTGAGCAAAAGAAAGATGCTAACACTCAGTAAGGTGATTCCATCACCTCTTCCTTCTATAACCACACTAGAGATGGGTCTTTTGTGGTAACAAACATTTGTTTCCTCTTAAACCAGAGGCTGCTTCCAGCACTTGAACAGTGCAGTTCATGTGAGCTGTGCACACCAAGTACATCTACGCTGCAGGGCTATCAAGCCCCCACACCTGAGAGACCTGGACCACTACACCAGAAATGTCAACCCAGAGAATTTCTTGCCAATCCTGTGCTGGTGTAGGTATGCCCTCAGTCACAAACCAGGGCCAGTCATGTGTGCAAAAGCAGATTGTAGCACACACCCTGTCTCAGGTTGTTTTACAGACAAAACAGAAGGCAGAGGAACAAATGGACCCAGATGTTCTCAACTGCTGTGAAGTGTGCAAAGAAATAAATCTTAGCAAAAGCTTTAAGCAAAAGTAAGAGAGTGTCATACAATGTGCTATTTTTCAGATACATCCTTAACTTAAAATCTTGATGGTATTTAACAGTTCTTCCATATATCCCGTTGGCAGGTGCAATACAGACCTAAAATACCAGTATAATCCTAATAGTATTTTAAATTTAATTTCTTCTTATTCAGCTACTCCAGCTACTCTGACCAATTTTGACTGAGCTGTCAACTTGTGTCTGAAAAAGGAGAATATCAAAGCATGGAAATTTAATTTTTGTGAACAATTTATCAGGATTGTCCCTGCAGATTTTCTTATCTCTGGCATTATATTTTGCCTCACTGGAAATGCTTTGCCCAGATCAAAGCATTTCAAGATTTTTCATCCTTTTAGACTACATCATGTGTACAAGTGTTTACAAATACATAATATAGCATTTTATTCATCTAATAAAGTAACATAAAAGGATGCATAGTTAAACACGGAAGAAAAAAAATTAAAGCTCAATGTGACTTCTAAAAAAGATACAGCAGAATTTTCTCAAATAGTGAAATGGAATACTTCAACACTGTGGGAATTTTTTAAACATTTTCCCAAAATAATATACCTCTGAAATCAACACTTTGTTACAAAGCATTTTCACTCTAATGAAACTACAGGAAGATTGTTTAATTGGTTTTTCTTTCCAATTAGTTCTACTTTCTAGTACTATCCTCAGAGCTGCTCCTCATAAGCTTGAATTTCAAGAGAGACAATGGTAATAAAAAAGTGGGAAATTCTGGTTTTCATGGGGCCTTAACTCATACACATTTCCAATCCAGTGAGCAGTCACACCACAGGCACAGGAGGAACAAAAGACATTTGCCATGACCGGGGCTTTTGCAAGAAGAGAGAACAATGAGGGGCAGTTACATGGAAAGGAAGGCACCTTTGCCTTGAAGCTCATAAAGTTTGGTGTTACACTTGTTACACTTGTTCTATTAGTCTTTATGTTTTGGGGTATTCTTTTCTGGCTTTTTTTTTTTTTTTTTTTTTTTTTTTTTTTTTTTTTTTTTCCTGAGCTCTTCTCTCTGAATAAGGTAAATAAAATTCTTTAAGTTAGATTATTACAAAACATGGTCCCAATGAGTGCTAATGAATCATCAGCATCTAGGGACAGACAGAAAGCCAGGGCTGTGTTGATGTTCTTATAAAAGCACAAAAAGTTTAAAGACTGTATAATAGTAAGGTGTAATATCAAATTTACTAATTTAAATGTATTAATTTAAAATAAAATTTACTAATTTAAATACAAATTTTATCAAATTTATTAATTTAATACTAAGGTATAATATCAAATTTACTAATGTTGGTTAATTTAAACAACATATAAACAAATATGTATTGTGTAACACAATAAAAATATGTTATACTTTTCAAAATATATATTAATTGCTTTATACAGTTCAACCACATAGTAACCTGATTCTATTACTGGTCCCTGTAATATGCTCACCACCAGACACTTCCTAATTGCCAGAAAGGAATACATGAGTTGAAGCCAGCTCATGGCCATTTCCCTCTTCAAAATTGTTTTGCTATTAGCTCTGTTTTGATATTCACTCTGTATGTGGTGGTCTGGCTAACTCAGAGATATAACCACTCCAATGACCAGAGAGGAATATTTACACCCCCAGCTGATGTACTCATCTGTGGATAGTTGTTTATCTACAACAAAGGTCACCTTCCCCTCCCCTTTTTTTTGTGAGGTAAAACTCCAATTCTTTGCAACAGCTGTGGTCAGTCACACCCTGTGTCATTCCCAGGCTTCATGGGCACATTGCCCTTACACATCTTCTCTCAGCCATCTTTCATTTTAGATGTTTATTGGTTGGTCACAGTATCAGCATAGATATTTTTAAAAATACAACCCATTTTTGGGAAGCCTGTGTGTAGGCTTCCCAAAATGTTCTTTGCACCCTGAAGACAATGATAAGATTTTATGTTCATGAGCTGCATTGGCGAACAGCAGCAAAAAGGAGAAAAAAATATCAAAGGATGGAAGAGGCTACAGAAGAAGCCTTAATGTATTTAATATGGAATTATATTAAATCCAAATAGAATTATTTAATTATTACCAGTTTTTATTGTAGTATTCTCTTGGTAACCGACTAATTTTAATGCAACTGCATATTAGATTTCAGACTAGAAAGAAAATGCAGATTAATTTGAATATATATATTCACCAATAATTGCTACCTAGTAAAGAAAAGGGAAGAAATGGATATAATTAAAATAGAATGTAATGAGTTTTATAACTTCAGTGACTTTTGACTGAATATGAAACATTTAATGTCCCTATAGGGACTAAATGAGAAATGACTCTGTGTTACACTATCTCTTAGTTCTTGAAGATTTAAGCCAAATGAAAACTGTCAATCACTTTCCATACAGTGCACCAAAAGGTCAGCTGTGAGTACTGTGTCTGCCTCTTGACCTATCTGGATTCTCAAATTTGGGAGCAGTGCTATATTTGCAGAACCTACAGCTCAAACTGCTGCTTAAAGTAGCATTTTAGCTGATAGAAGAAAGTGTGGTCAGGACAGCTGTCCTGAGTGGAGTCCACAAGTGTGTGCTCCTCTGTCTTGCATCTGCTCCATTGCTATCTCTCCTGCTGCCCCTTGCAAGCACCCTAAGGTCCTGATATACTTTCATTTTGTTTCATTCTACTAACTCCAAGTTTTGTTTTTTACAGGGTGTTTAAATGATTTTTTGTTTTGCTTTTCCCAGATTAAAGGAGCATGGTGTGATAAAAACTGTCCAGAAAGACAAAAGGGAATGAATTTCCAACAAAGTTTGTTCTGCTGTTCCTCGGTAGTGCCCTTTTCCTAGCTACTCAGCAAGGACACCTTGGAATGGCTACCATCCAGGGTACCAGGATACTCAGTAACCCTTTAAATTGGTGTTTGTCATAGCAGATTACACCAATTTAAAGGGTTACTGAGTATCCTCCAGAGGCTACTAGAAGCATGGCAAAGCCAGATGACATCCACCCAGGTGGCATTGCAACTGCGAAGAATGACAGACAGCCCCATGCCCTAGAAGTGTGCAAAGTTTGATGGATCTGGGAGCACCTTTACTATGTCCCAGCTGCTACATGTAATGGCAGCAGCTGCCCTCAATGTTTCAGCAAGAAACCCATGGCCTCTCTGTGAGGCCAGTTTGACTGATCCTTGGGATTTTAAGTAGAATTGTCAAAGGAAATGCTAACATTTGAAAAAAAACCTCTAAACAAAACAGCATGAACCAGGAACATTTCTGAGTATGCTGACATGGTTTTAAGGGAAAGAGAACAAATTTAAAATTCCAATTACTATCACCTTCCCTCTCCTCTCCTAAATAAATAGAGCTTAAGGGAAAAAAATAAACCAATTCTTTTTAAGGATATGTTTAGATGCTTAGTCTCAGAACCTTCTTTGTGTTTTACATTGAGGAAGCAAAAAAGATTGAAGTTATTAAATGAAATAGAGAAAAGTAAAACACACAAGTGTCTTTCCACCCAAACTCATCAAACACAAGGAAAAGGGGGACAGGTGTCTATCTACTCTATTAGTGCATATTGCAACATGACTAAATACAGGACTGCTGCTTGCAAAATGGAATCCAGGCAAATTGCCCAACAGATGGTACAACCTATTAGTGAAGAAACTTTCTAAAGGATGATAAGCTATTGCAGCAAATACAGACGTTCTCATATTGCAAGTAAGGTAGTCTGTAGGGAGGTAGGGTGAAATATGAAAAATTAAATATGTGCCTAATTTTAATTCTTAAATGCACCTCAAATTATAAAAAATGCCAAGCTCTGGGCTCCAAAAGTGCAAAGGGCTCTCCAAGACTTGGTGCCTAGTGTTTTAGGCATATTTGAGGCAAAATAGACATAAGACACCATACTTCAGATCTAAGTGATTAGAGAATGGACTGGTAAGGATTTTTTGTTCTTGTGTTTTTGTTGTTTTCATCAGAAGGGACAAAAAAGGACAAATAGGTTTTTCTTTCTTATGAAAAAGACAACAGACATTTAGGTTCTGGATAGGTTTCTCAGTTGTAAACTCTGTTAGCCAGAGAAATTCCATGGAGATTAATATATCTGTGTTGGTTTCTGCCAGCTGAAACCTTTTTCCACTCAGAAATGAATTTAAAAAAAAAAAAAAAAAAAAAAATTTTGCTTATTCAGTATTGTTTTTCTTTCCATAAAAGTGTCTGGCTTGTACTTACAACAGACATCAGAATGTCGGCCTCTAATTAGCTTCATTCATTTCATACAGTAACTATAGGTACAAAAAAATCTTAGCAGAAGTCTCCTCCCTTCTTTCTCTCCTCTAACCATTGTGTATAAGGCATAACTGAGATTTTTAATTCATTAGGCCCAAAAAAAGCATCACTTCTTTGTGAAAATGAATATTTTCACTTTTAAATGAGTGAAAGGATCTGCCAGCCCTGAGTACACTATTACTGTAGCCAGCCAAACCTAACAATGCACAAACAAAAGTACCAAATACAAGAAATACAGCTCCAGTCACAATGTAATATTATAATATAGGCAATAGCAGTCTGGCACAAAGTCTTTTATTGCTGTTGGCAAAGATTTTTTAAGTATGTGTGCTTGTTCATCCAAACGAAAAACAAAAATGCAGTGCATGAGAAATCATAGTTGCTTCATCTTTTTTCTCTGGCTATACACTCAGAGATCTAAAGACTGCTCACTTATTGATTCAAACATTCTGTTCTCAAACCTTTTCTTAGGAATACAGCCATTAGTCACCTGACTATTCTCACTGAAGCAAACTCTGTTCTGAGAAACATCCAAGTAGGTTAAAGCAGAAATGTTTTAAAAGTCTCTATATCCCAGTTTTCTTCCACTGACTTCAGTGTTACCTCTTACGAGCTTGACCTATGATTTGTACGTGTTTAATTTAAAGTGTGATCTATGTATATAAAATCCATGCATTTATATAAAAATCTAGTTTTATATGTGTTTATGTAATATGTGTGTAATGAACGTCTGCCAGGAACTTGTACTAACCATCATGAAGGGCTCTGGTTCTCTTGTCACTCACTGAAGTTTACAACAGTTGTTCCATCAGGCCTGATGCTCCTCTAAGGTGCCTCATCTGAGAGCCATTAAATATCTCCACATGAAACTCTAGCCCTTTGCTTTCGGTGAGCATGAGCATCAGCAGAGGTGAGGACAGGGTGGACAAAATCCCCAAATTGTTACACGTGGACTGAATTAAATGTTCCTCCAGTTCCTTTGCCATCTTAGGCAATATTGGTATTTAGTTTCTTATCTGAGATGCACCTGGATCTCTCTCAGGAGCAAATGTATTTTGTCCTGCAGGTAAATTCCAACAGCAATTTGCATACACATATATATCCTGTTTTAACCATCAGGGCATCAGAAAGAAGTTGAGAAACATACCAATTTACATTGGATTTTTGCTACCATTTAGCTGACAATAATTCCTTCCAAAATACCAGAATACTATGTCATTTAGCCCAGTAACTATCACATCCTTAATCTAAAAGCCATAGAAATCTAAGAAGAATCTTCCACTAAACTCACAAGTTGTGAATGTGTCATTCTATCCAGCTAAAAAGAAACCACTTTGCAATCATGCTCAGATATGATTTTCTGTAAAAAAATTAAGCTCCTGGCCTTTCTGTGTACAGATTTAAGGATACAGTTATCACCTCATTATGAGTTGATAGCTTGAAGTTATCACAAGAAAAACTAAACCAAGACTCTTTTAACCCTACACTCAAGTTGGTAATTCTGGCAAGATTTAACCTGTGGAAAGTATGCTGTGCCATGCTGTCACCATCTCAGGGACTGCACCGCCTTTCCCTACCTGCTCTCATATTTAGATTTTCAGTTTCCAAGGCCCAGCTACAGATGGAACAGAAGGGGGATGTGTAGTGAGTCTCACCTAAGGAAGAAGTGGAGATGAATTGGCCACATGTTGCTGAACCACACTTAGGCATTACTTGTTTTAAGAGCAAGATTAGTAAATAAAGTAAAATTTACTGTCTTTGTCTGCAATTTACCAGAGACACAGCTCCTCTCTTCCCATTCTGCAAGGTTCAAAAAGGAATTTACACATATACCATGCAGACTAGATGCTAGAGAGAATGGCAAATAAAATGCCATAAAAAAGAAAAAAATTCAATTTAAAAAAAAAAAAAAAAAGCCTGCAAAAACAATTTAAA